>OMNZ01024551.1:3960-44934 GCA_900303255.1 Lesueurigobius sanzi | reverse complement strand
TATCCTCTGGAGGTAGGGTGACCAGATTTTTCACATTGAAAACTGGGACAAAAATTAGATTTTTTTTTTTTTTGTTAATTTTTCTCACTTTTTTTGTTTTTCATGTTTTTCATACTTTTTCTCACATTTTCTTGTGTTTTTTTCACATTTTTTCATCATTTTTCTCATATTTTCTTATATAATTTTTTGTGGCGTTTTTTTTTTGAATTTTTCTCACTATTTTTTTTTCGTTTTTCATAATTTTTGTCATTTTCTTTCATCATTTTTTTTTTCCAATTTTCATCAGTCTGTCAGTCGTTTTGTATTCTTTCTTTTTTTGTAATTTTTTCATAATTTTTCTCACATTTTTTAAATCATTTTTCACGTGTTTTCATATATTTGTAATTTTTCTTTCTGCATTTTTCCTCACATTTTTTCATAAAGTATCAAGTAAATATACTGCTTTGGACATGGCACTGGTGGAAAACTGGGACAACTGGGACAGAGGTTGTGTAAAACCGGGACAAATGAATGGTTTCAGATAAATTCACAGGGACATGGGACAGAGGGCTCAAAACTGGGACTGTCCCGGGTAAACTGGGACGTCTGGTCACCCTATCTGGAGGTCCAGGAAGAATGAAGCGTTCCTTTTTTAATCTTTTTATACTACAAATTATAGGTGCTTTTACTTTACTCAAGTACATTTTATGATGAATCATTTTTACTTTTACTTCACACTACATTTCAGAGCCTGTATCTGTACTTTCTACTCCACTACGTTTTAAAAATTGGGTTAAAAGTAAAAGTATTTTCAAAGTGACCTCTCTACAACAAACTGGTTTAGTCCTACACTTGGTCTAGTGGTTTACTCATTTGGATCTGGTTTAATCCCGGCTTAGTCCTTATTTAGAACTGGTTTAGACCTGGTTTAGTCCTCATTTAGACCTAGCTTAGACCTTGTTTAGACCCTTTCAGTCCTGATTTAGTACTGGTTTAGACCTGGTTTATACCTAGTTTAGACTTTGTTTTAAGACCTTGTTTAGACCTGGTTTTAGTCCTGGTTTAGACCTAGTTTAGTCCTGATTTAGACCTAGTTTAGACCTTGTTTAGACCTAGTTTAGTCCTGATTTAGAACTGGTGTAGACCTGGTTTAGACCTAGTTTAGAACTTGTTTGGACCTGGTTTTAGTCCTGGTTTAGACCTGGTTTGATTCAAAAAAGTCCTGCACATTAATTTCTTAAGAAATACTTTTACTTTTTACTTATAAAGTACATTTTACAATGTATACTTTTATTCTTCTACTAAAGTAAGAATGAGTACTTCTTCTACCACTGCTATTAGCCAGACCTGGATGACTGACAATTTACACAATCCTATACATTTGGGATTTTAAAGGCTCCAGGTCCTTGCACTTACAGTTTTATTGAGTTTTGTATGTGCTACATTTCTCCAATGGGGTAAATGATTTGTACAAGAATCCTACTCATCTAACTTCACCCTTGTCATTTGCACATTTGAAATATTGTCTACATGTATCTGCAGTTTCAAGCCTCCTCACATTATGCTGTTGACCAACTTCAGACTGGAACTGTTCTTCCACCTGAGGACAAACATATAATAAGGATAAAGATATTATTTTGTGTGGCAACTTTGCAAAAACTATAAGAAGATAACCACTTTTGTTATCTCACATGAACGAACATAGAAGACAGAAGTTTGTCTTGTCCATTTATAGTGAACATCAGAGATACTGTACGTTGCCTTCTCAGTCACTAAGCTCTAGATGTATAGGAGACACAAAGAGGTAGTTAAAGGGTTGATCTGGTCCTCTCTGCCTCCTCGTCTCTGCCCTACACAGGACACATTTAGTCGCAGTCTCTTCTCTTTGACTTGGCTTTAAAGTGGCTCGCACAAATGTAATTATGTGATCCAGTGCGGGGTGTGCCGGTGTACAGAAATATAGCCGCTTATTTCCCGGACCACATTTTCTTGGGTCTCATATCGAGTGCCTCTGTAACATGTGGGTCCTTCTGGGTGTGCACTGCTCTCCTCAGAGTTTAGAGGACTAATGGTGAAAATCAGCCATAATTACAAGGCAGAGAAGGCCACCCATCCGACGTGTTAGTTTTTCTTGTTTGAATTCAGGGTAGGACACATTATAAGCAGAAATAGGTCTGGAGTCTGCAGCAGGACTGGTATGCTGTAGGATGGCCAAGTAGAATGGTTCCCTAGAATGAACTCTTTTTGTTTTGTCAATACAGGCCCATGCAAGTTTAATTTCTATTAAACACATCCATCTGTTTACCTTCCTCTTATGGCTATGTTGCAGCGGCAGCTTGAAACAAAGACTCACAGGTTTTCCTCACCCAAGACACTTCCTCCAAGAGGCATTTGAAACTGATCAGTAGTCTCCTCTCTGGGTATAAAGGAGCAGAATCTCTACTCTGAGCTTCTTATACTGAGAACTTCTTGTTTCTGCCTAACTAACTAACTAACTAACTAACTAACTAACTAACTAACTAACTAACTAACTAACATCTGGAAAAGTCATACCATGCCAGTTCCAAAACCTTACAAATAGCCAAATGAAAGCTGCATCAGTATCCAGCAGACCATTTTCACAATTCAAAATAAAATATACTGCCTGTAGAGTTTATCTCCACAGAAAGAAAGAAAAAAAAAAACAAGAACCTGTGTAAATCTTCTCACATGGAAATGATCCGTGTAATGTTGATTGAAGTGTGCTGTGATTGTATTTTGCCTTGGAGTGAAAGTCTTGTTATTATGCCCAAAGCTTAGCAAAGTACATTCAATGCATACTGTCTCTGCAAACAGTATCAAAGATGGAGATGTTTCACCATTTCAGCAATTGTCATGACTCACTCATGGTAAATGTCACTGCTGCGCTCTGTGTGGGAAGAGCAAGTCACAGTCCCCAGCGGCCTAGACTCTGTGTTTGCTGCCCCCTCGTGGCCGGCCAGTGTAACTCACATTATTACAGTGGGATACATAGTAACAGAGAATTATTCCACGCTATCGCACCTGACAACACAATAGGGAGGGTCTTGTAAGGTCTCATAACACGGGGCATACGCTTGACACAACAGTGCTTGTCTTTTTCAGCATGAGTAATTAGACACATGTGAGAGAGGTGAGGAGGAGCACGCGTGGTGCAGCAGCAACCTACAGAAATCAGAAAGCAGCAACAGGTAGAGTGGCTTTTACATTCCTCAGCCTGAAAAACAACAATGTTGTCTGTTCCCTGTGAAGTGCGGAAGTTGACTTATTGCCTCATGACGTTTTAGGCTGCATGTGTATATCGCCTTCTGTAGTCTACTGACTGGCTGGACCGCGGTCGCTTCTGTGAATCGAGAGGTCGCATCTGCATTCAGCACCTCACCATCATGCACAACCACAGGAGACAGGTATGAGAAATCACTGCATTTTGTTTCAAGGGCAGGCAATTTCTATTCCCTGGCTATCTCTATACATTGAACATGTTGTCCTCTGCTTTATACCTGATATGAACTACAGCCAACACTGCGCCACAATATAGCTACACTATTTGAACACTTACGTTATTCATGTAGGCTACAGTGGCTGTTTATGCCATTATCATTGTTACGCTTTACTGTCTTGGCTCGTATATCTGGCCACGCTATTTGTGACTATTGCATGGATTGGCATAGAGCTCATGCCATGCTGTGTTGTCAGCTTTGGGTTAGCCACTTTCTGTTGACTTTATCTGGTGAGTCAGGAGTGTATGGGTTTCTGTTCCTCTAGTGGCATCTTGGGACACACCTCTAAATATTTTTCAGGCACGGTTACACCAATTTATATCTTATTTAAAATGAGGAATAATTCAATGAAAGACATGATGTAACCATGTGTAATTTTGTGTTTCAAAGCCCAGCATTGAATTCCTGGAGTTGATGGGAGTGGTGAAAGAGAATGGCACTGATCAGTCATCTCTTCCTCCTGTGGTGAGATGTGCTAATTCATTCATATGATTTCACAAACCCACACAATAGATACAGGCAAAATTTATTCTAATTGATTTTCATTCAAAGCACACTCCGCTGTCATATGACTACGTGCTGGTCGGGAAGACGATGGAAAACCAGGACAAGTACACCCACAAGAAACAGACACATTTCATTGAAGAGTTGAAAAAGAAGAATCTCAAAGTTACAGTGAGTATTGTGGATGGCAAGGGTCTTCAACGGTCGGATGAATGAGGCAGGGAGGTCACAAAAACATTTATTGTAGGCATTTGGTGATATGTTAATTTGCAAATTCGCATCACTGCACTACAGGAACACAATTTGAATTCGTAACAATACTATCAAAATCAATTGAAACATAATTTGTGGTCTGCAGTCCATCTTTTTCCATTCATTCATTTATTTCGGAAAAGGAGTGGGGAAGAAGACAAAAAGACTTTCATTTTAATCCCACCCCCATTACACGTTCGTATAAACACAATGAGCTTTTCTGCTGGTTCTGTCAGAGAAAACAGAAGGAAAACAGAAAAATCTATCAGCAGTCTTTGGATTCAGTCCTGACTAAGCAATATCTTCAGAGTCGAGGAAAAAGATGTACAGGCACAAAAAATTTACATAGAACCAGTTACGATGACATGTGATCGCATACATACCACTGTGTGTCAGTTTGCACGCCATGGCAAGGAAAATACGTTGAAAACTACTGGCGTATGTATTAAACTAAGGAGATCTAACTGTATGCTCTCCTTCTGTTAGAAAATCATAGACGACGACCTGATCTTTTATGGGATTCAAGCCCCTAAAGAGATTTTTGAGAGGTACAGGTATCTGCTGAAAGTGTCCGACGCCTGCAACTGGAGCTCAGATCAAAACATCGTGCCCCTCAGCACCAGGTAAGCACTGCCTTTGATATAGAGCCACACTGTCAATAAACACTTTTTATTGCACAGCAGTGTGGACTATTCTGACATACAGTAAGAAGCGTCTAATTCATGCTGCTGTTATTTCAGGATAAGAATTGTCCATTTCATCTTGAACCACACTAAGCTGCCTCACGGTGGAGGTGAGACCCCTCAGGAGCTAAGTGAAGCTGTAGTTGGAGACACATTAACGTGATTTTTCATCCCCCCCCCAGAGGTTCTACGGGATCTGATGAAGATGAAGGTTTTTGAGGCTAAATTCTGTTTACATGAGGTATTTTCTTTACTTACACAACTATATAAGCAGAGAATAGAGAGGCGGGGCTGAATAAGGTGAATAGTTTAAAATTGAGGTAGAGGGCTAAACATTATTCGCTGGTAACTATTTTCTAGTTTTGGTAATCCCCGGGCCAAAAAAACACCCTCACAAAGTTCAATGACTTCTCTGTCAGCACATGTGAACTATTGTCTAATTATTTTCTCATAAAGGTGTCCAAAAGTGGAAACAATATTCAAAAACATATGCATGATATCGACCAGTAGAAAGAGCTTTCAGCCATGAGAATAATATGGCAGGTCTGTGAATCCAATCTCTACCAAATAATAATCAGGGAAAACATTTGTCAATTTGAAAAATAATCCTATAACGTGAACGCAACCTATTGAGATATTTTTTTACCAACATATAAGTGTGAAACTTGGCTCAGACCCCATTAATTCACATGAAAGTACCAGCATATTAAAAAAACCAAACGGTGTGCGTAGTGATCATGACGACGACGGTGATATCTGCCCTTCAGTGCGAGATATCATTTCTGTTTTATGTAGCGTGATGCACCAGGATTATGCTTCAATTCTATGCCACGTAAAACAGTTCAAAGTATAATGTGGGTGATTTGTGTCTTTGCGTCAGAAAAAGAAACAAAGGGAGCTGAAGGAAAGCTGGGCTCGATGGACAGCCTGTCTCCAAGGGCAACCCATAACTGCTGTCAGGTTCGCACCGCAACGAAACTACCCAGTTATTATTATTTTTTCCACTACAATTGTTGTTATTGTGGCGATAATTCTCTCCATTTATGACACTGTGAAGCACTTTCAAGTATTGACAGCAGCCAGCATTTGAACAACCACCCACTGCCTGATGCAACCGTTGCTTAGGATTGCTGTTTAAAATGATGCTTGACTCAGGCGTGATGTCAAATATTTATGTGGAACTAACATACAGTGTATACTGTACGTGCTGCAAATTTTTCTACTTGTCACCTTCACGTTGTGGTCTGTGTAAAAAAAAACATTATGAATGCGTAACTTACTTACAGTTGTGCTCAAAAGTTCACATACCCTGGCTTATGCATTTCATAGAATATGAATGATGACACAAAAACCTAGCGTTTGTGTGAAGCCATTTATTGACAAAAAACCTGTTTGTTTACACTTTTCAACTAGAAACTAGACAAATGTTCCTGATCAAAAGTTTACATATTGTGCATCTTGAAACAAACATCAATTTTTTCAGAGAGTCCTGTATTTCAGCTGAAGTGAGTTTTCTTTGCTCCTGAACAATTTTCCTGGCAGTTGTCATGTAAACGTTAGATCCGGGACATTTGAGTAGTTTCTGTTTCATTATGAATTCAAAAGAAACTCAGTTCTTTGGCAATAAATTGCTTCGCACAACCACTAAAGGGCCTATCTCACCGGCGGGGACTTCCCAGTACTAAGAGACTAAAGGGCCTATCTCACATCCCATTGAGACTAGTTCAAAACCTGGGGACATCTCTGCGGAGTCTCCAGGAGGTCTCCAGGGAGTTGTGGGAAATTCAAACATGTTAGAATTTTTCAAAAGCTTTTTCCAAGTCTCCTTCAGATCTCGGGGAGGTCTCCATTCAGTTGCGGCAACGTCTCGGAGACTTCCCAGAGACCTCGTTGACTCGTCTCCCCGGTCACGTTCAAAATAAGTCTCCATGAAGTCTCCATGAAGTCTCCACAACTGAATTGAGACCTCTCCGAGACCTGATGGAGACTTGAAAAAGTCTACAACTAGTCTCCCGCAACTCCCTGGAGAGCGGGAGACTTTGCAGAGACGTCTCTGAGTTGCAAACTAGTCTCCAGCCTGTGAGATATTCCCTTAACCATGAGTGGAAAAACGATTTTTGTTTTATCATTCAGGTTCTATGAAAAATGGCCAACAGATTAAGAGTATGTAAACTTATGAGCACAACTTTTAGCAATCTATCCATTTGGAGATGAGCTTGTTATTACTTTATACACCAGTAATTTCCCTTTCAGTTCACAACATTAATGTGTGTGTGTTTTTAGAAACTACTTTGGGGAGAAAGTGGCCCTATACTACCTGTGGCTGGGTTGGTACACATATCTGCTCATCCCACCTGCTCTCATTGGGCTCATTGTGTTCCTTTATGGTCTGGCTTTCTTCAACAGTTCACCTCTGATGTATGTAACATCAGCACCCCTTTCAGCATTTTTGTCAAAGTTCAATTCTAACAGGTTTTTGTTTTGCAGAAAGGAGGTGTGTGAGTCTGACATGGTCATGTGTCCACTTTGTGACAAAATATGCAAAGTGTGGATGCTCTCTGAAACCTGCACTTATGCCAAAGTAGGTATCTCTGCATATTCCTTATAGGCCATATATGTTATTGTTGTTCACAAACATCAATGCTACTATGGTCAGTGGTAGAAGATTGGTGATGCTGTTACAAATCTTTATCATTCACTATCTTTGTGGTCCTCAATCTGTGGTTTAGATCTTCTAGTAGACTGCTTGATTGTCATATCCATTAAAGCCATGGTTAGCCCTGTTTTAGTTTGAGTTGCCTTATACTTCAAATATATTCCCAGTTAAGTGTTTATTGTGGTGCTATCTAAGCCCAATGACTATCTAACACTTGGTCTTTTTTAACAGGTGACTCTGCTGTTTGATAATAATGGGACTGTGTTCTTTGCGATGTTCATGGCGATTTGGGGTGAGTTTCTTGCCTTTGAAACTGCTATGCTCTGCTAATGTAACACCTTGGCCTTCAGTCTTGTGTATTACGAGTGTGATAGCACTACCAAGAAAGATGCCACATCACTGAGACAAGTTACTGACATTTTATTCGAACTGGCCATCTGTTCCTGGATCATTTTATACACGCTTTAAATGCATTTAGCCTCCGGATATTATTTTTAAATTTAAGACGAAAGTTACGTAACACAATTTCTTTGAATGCTGCCCACATGTCTTATGAAAACTGCCAATACAGAAAGGGAAGTAAGCATCAGGATGAAATGATAATGTCAATGTATAATCAAAGTGCTGTACCAGTTGAGCATGTCTGTGATGATAACACCACAGCCAATACTGACCTTCATACAATGAAATGGCATGCATGACTGAAAGTTGTTGACGTGATTAAATCTGTAGATGCTGAATCTCATATCTCATCTCTTATTAGCAACACTGTTTCTGGAGTTTTGGAAGAGATATCGAGCATCCTATGTTTGTGAATGGAAAGTGTCTGACTGGTCAGAAGAGGAGGTGACCACACCGTGTACCTATGCACATCTTAGTCCTGCTATGTGATTTATTTATTGTATATACGCTGTGAAATCATTGTAGGAGGAACTGATCCTGCAAATAGTGAACAATGTTGACTGTGAACCCCGACAGTACAAGCACTCCTACCTGCGCAGCACAGTGGTCTTAATCTGCGTGACAATTATGGTGGGTGGCACTCTTCGATGTAATCAACATGCTTCAGGCCAAATGCTTTTAGATGTTTGGATAGTGTCGAAACATTGAATGAACACAGTTATGGTTTCCCCAGATTCTGGTGATTATTGGTCTGACACATGCTTTGGTGGTGTTTCGAGTGATTGCGGCGGTGCTTCTGGCAGAGGGATCATGGGAGTTTCTGAGCACGCACTCCAACAGCGGTGCCATGATGCTGGGAGCTCTCTTTCATTACGTCATCATTATTGTCATGACAAGGGTAAACAAGACTCACAAATAGATCAATAGCATCAATATTGTCACTATTTTTATTGTTTATATTTTTGTTGCAGGTCAACAGGATTGTTGCAATGAAGCTCTGCGAGTTAGGTAATCTCTCTATATATATTTTATACAGATAAGCTTATATATTTGGTGACAAAACATAAACCAAAACAGATAAACATTATCTAAAGGCATGAGTATTTACTTGTTCAACTTCTACTTTGGGGCTTATACAAAATTGAAATAATAATTGTGAAGTCAACATATATTTTGATTTAACAACGTTTAAAACATCTCTCTGGTCACCTAACACTACAAAAAGTAAGGGTTAGTGCTAGATAGTCGGTTTGGGAGGGACGTCTCGGCCTGCTGTGATTTTGGATTGATCTATGAGTTGGTTTGTCTGAAAATGTACCTAACCGTAACCATATCCCTGCTCCCAACCTTACTTTGTGTCATGACATCTCAAGTTTTCACAGCAGACTATCAAGCGTTAGCCAAAAGTAATTTATGGTTCGCCATTTGCTGCCCTCTAGTGGTTTAAGTGGATAAAAATAAATATTTGTTTTGCAGAGGAAACCAGGTCATTTGCAGAAACAGAGAAGAACTTCACCATCAAAATGTTCACCTTTCAGTTCTTCACTTATTTCTCCTCACTCTTTTATGTGGCATTTTTTCTCGGAAGGTAATAATCCCATACTCTACAGCTTATATATTATGTTATACATATAATTCACGTCTGGTAAATCTACCATTATACAGGATAAATGGTCATCCTGGTGGTTATGTGCGGATTGCAGGGATATGGAGACTTGAAGAGGTGACAAAACACAAAGTCATATATAATATACAAGTGTTACTTGTATATTCTTATAGGCATCACATTCGTCTGGATTAGAGATTTTAATATTCCTGACCTGTTTGCAGTGTCACCCCAGCGGATGTCTGACTGACTTGTTCATCCAAATGGCAATTATAATGGTGCTAAAGCAAACCATTAGCAATGTCTTTGAGTTCACTGGCCCGTAAGTCCCCTTATGTAATAGGCATTCATCGTGACAAGTGATGATGCTTTTACTGGATACATTTCTGACATCAGGTGGTTTTCCCGCTGGTTGAAGAGGAGAAGGGCAAAAAAGCTGCAGAGGAAGTGTGGCCACTGTTATCACAAAGACGACACACTGGACTCGGGGTCAGAGCTGTGCGAGAGCTGCAAGCTTCGAGACTGGCTCAGCAACTACCGCCTCAATGACGTCGACTCCTTCAGCCTTTTCAACGAGTTTCTGGAGATGGGTATGCGAACGCGAATACAAGACGAGTGATAAACTGATTCATTGATTTTTGCTGGTAACTGAATGGATTATTCTCTTTCAGTGATCCAATTCAGCTTCACCACCATATTTGTGGCGGCATTCCCTCTTGCCCCTCTGCTTGCACTCCTCAACAATATCATAGAGATCCGCTTGGATGCCATTAAGATGGTCACTCTGGAGAGAAGGCTTGTCCCAAAGAAAACTAATGATATAGGTGAGATATATGCCTTATCTCGCTCCTTCTTCCATCTGGCTGTCCGTGCTGACAATTTCTTATTTGCTTCGGGTTTGATTGTTTTTTGTTGTTGTTGATTGAGGGGTTGTACTTTTAAAGGTGCACTATGTGACTTTTTATGTGAAAAAACAATAACTTGATTAGTGTGTATTTTATTTTATTTTAGTGAACAAGTGGCTGTATGGGTGCACCTTTACTTTCCATCACAGCGACCGCTATCATCCTCCAAACCAATTGTTTTTGTACCTGAAACGGACTAGAAACCCTAAAACAAGTGATCCTTGAGCGTCATAGAGGCCACTGTGATGGAAAGTAAAGAAGCCATGATGCACCCATACAGCCAGTCAAATATGCACTAATATTAACCTTGAGGTCGAGGCCTTTTTCTCCAAAATTCATTTATTTACATCATAGGAGTACATGGCTAATCTTAGTGTCCAAACATTTGGTAGAGCTTAGGGATTTCACTTGCACCGTGGAAGTGAAATAATAATAAATGATTGTTTGACAATAAAATGAGGTTGCAATGGGTTTGAATG
Organism: Lesueurigobius sanzi; assembly: GCA_900303255.1. Lineage (NCBI taxonomy): Eukaryota > Metazoa > Chordata > Actinopteri > Gobiiformes > Gobiidae > Lesueurigobius > Lesueurigobius sanzi. Next base: position 33,950 of record OMNZ01024551.1, on the reverse strand, counting down.
AATTTCCGCCTGAAAAACACACACACATTTTCCAGCAAAAAGGCCTTTTTCCTCCCTGTGGTGTAAGAAATAACAACAGAAATGGATAATTCTACATCAGCTGTCACTAATTTGCCACTTTGGAGTATTTTGCTGCGTAAAACACATACGTCAGTAGCTGTATCTGAAAGTGCAGAGCCATTATTGGGGGCTATAGGGCATAAGAGGTTAAAGGTTTTTTTTTCTCATAAAGATATACATAGTGCATCTTTAAGTACTTTTGTAATGTTTTGAACAAGGTTTAATCACATGCATCTAAATGTCGTCACAGTTCACAGAAGCTGAGGTGAATGGGAATACATCGATAGCTCCCATCATGTTAAAAACAGTCAGGTGCACTTTTGATAAATAGTAGCGCAATCCATAAAATGTGAGAAATGCCCCAACTACGTAGATTCTGATGGGAATATGGCTCTCTGGCATGTTTTAAAAACCTTTTACACATGAGTTTTTACGCACTAAAAGGGCACTTTCTAAAACATATTGAATGTGTTTGTTTTCGTCAGGTGTTTGGATAGACGTACTAGAAGCTATTGGCGTTTTAGCTGTAATTGCAAACGGGCTGGTGATTGGCGTGTCGTCAGACTTCATCCCACGGCAGGTCTATCGTTACCTCTACGGCCCCTGTGCTAATGGGAATGCAACTGATGAGTAAGATTGTTTTTGGTCATTGCAATATGGTGCCATGACTTTGTTAAACTTTTGTTAAAAACTGTTTTTGCAGTTGTATGGTGGGCTACATCAACAACACCCTCTCTGTAGCATATATGAATGACCAGGACATACACCATGAGTTTTCCGCAAGTCAAATGGTGACCCCTAGTGGGATGAATGTGTCTCACTGCAGGTATTTTTCTATATTTTGCCTGTCATAGCACATACATTGTATTATGACTTGCTTACGCTGTGCAGAGTAATGTTTCAAATATGCTTCAAGTAATGCTTCAAATGTTGTATTCCAGCTACAAGGACTACAGAAGCAATGAGGACTACAGCCTGACCCCACAATTTTGGTTAATATTAGCAGTGCGTTTTGCATTTGTGATATTATTTGAGGTAAGCAGCTGTGTTCAAGCTTTAATTGTTGTTGTTTTTTCTTGTTTAAAAAACAAAACAAATTCAGGTTCAGAGCACAGCATACTTTGAGCTCCTGTCATATTCTATACTTTCTACTTTTCTCTTTGCAGCATGTTCTTGTCATTTGTAAATTCGTCGCAGCCTGGTTCATACCGAGTGCTCCCATGGAAGTGAAGAATGATAAACTGTTTGATAAACTCAACCGACTGAAAGAGGAACTCAAGTAGGTCTCACATGCCTTTGTTATTGTTGGTTATTACAGCATGTTACTGAGAGGTAATGGTTAACTTTGCTTTTATGTACATCTTTCAGGTCATTTGAAGCATAAAGCCTTAAGATGGGCCTGTGTACTGCTTGGGACTCAATGTTGCCTTGTGCATAAAGTAGTCAATACAAAATGCATTGATCAGCTGTGAGATGGAAACAATCAGACACTAAAGCCCAAGTCATTGAAGTTATCAATGTGAAGCACTTAAAATATATTTATTGTATTAAGTGTGCAGTGGCAGATGTGCTCTGGGCGAGGCAGCTTTTGTGAGTTATTATTCAAGTATGCAATGATTGTATACTGTTGAATCTCTGTACAGTGTATTGTGTTTTATCAGGGTCTACATTTTATACTGCTTTTGCACTGTACATTGTTACAATACTGCCTTATATTGTTCAAAGCATTGTCACAATTGTCATTACTGCACACAGAATGTACCGATGAAAACTATGTTTTTGGTTTTATTATTTAAAGATTCTATTGAATAAACAAAGATTTTCATTTAAATTAATGTCATATTTTTGTATTGAGATTACTGCCATTTGTGTAACACAAAAGGTCATTGATTTACTTACTCCGAGGAAGATAAGACCTCAAAATATGAATCTTTATAATAATATTATAGGATATTTTAGTAAGTGCTAAGTAGGATTTTTTTTTTATGTACAGAAATGTAGGAAAGGGCCAGATTCATTCTTAATTCTCAACAGGTTACTCCGCAGGTGAAGGAGCGGGCGTCACGTGACCACTCGGAGCCAATGAGTTGTTTAGTTTCTGTGTCGTTCAGGTGAGTTTGTGAAACAGAGAAACTAGAGTCCTTGGAGTCCTCGCTTGGTCACGACAGGGCAACAGCATTAAGTTTCCACGGTAGAAAATAGACGGATCATCTTTATAGACTATAAACTAAAACACCATAGAAGCGCGACGTATGGCTTTCAGGTTAGCGCTCTTTCTTTCGGTGTGCGCTGGATTACTGGACACGTCCTCCCTGGTAGTCGGTAAGGAAGCAGACTATATTCTTTTGCTTTCACATGCTCTAGCCTACAGAGATACAACTGAGCGCTCTCATTCTGAATGTATAGCCTAGTAGTGTATATCCAACTCTCTTAAACCATTAGTAAGCATCACAATGCGCACTCCGGGATGCAACTTGGGTAAATATTAGGTCAGTGCCATGTGGCGCGTGCGTGCAGGGTCACATGCTGTTGCTTAGTGACCAGTCCCAGACTTTAAACCCGGATCTGCAGCTCTCAGTGTTTGTGACAAAAACAGAAAAATAATAGTCCTGGGACTGGGCTCGGTAGGTGCGCAAACGGGGCCAGACGCAGCAGGTTCAGCAAGTTACTGGTCTGGTCATGACGCGCATGTGCGAAACGTGAAGAACGAGTCTTTCATTGTTCTACTTTAAATGATGTTGTAGCTTTCACATAATTCATTACATTATGTATTTCATCCTGACTTTTGTTTGCGTGTGATCCAGCCAGGTCACCTCACTTTATAACCCTTTTATTCCCCATTTTGCTGTAATGTCTATTCTATTGGCTACAAGGCTGTCTTTGAAACATAGGGCTAGCAATATGTAAATACAGTATCTTGGCCAGGATGAACATTTGCATATAGTAGCAAATTGTGTGGACTCTGGATGCATTTACACAACCTCTTTCAACCTTGAGGTCTTAAAACTTATAGATTTCCCATTCAATTGGAAAACAAACATGAATACATTTGATTTATGTAGTCTAATTGTCATGTTTCATATTCATCATGCCGTTTCTTGTCTTTTAGCAAAGAGCTGTATGAGCAGTGGCCCTGTGGCAGAGGTGGTACTGTTTGCTGGAGCCCAATTTCCTCCTTATCGTCTGCAGTGTGCTCTAGACCCCTCTCTGCCACTGACATGGCTCATAAACTGTGTTCAAATGGACTCTCAGAAGGAGAAGCTGTACCTAGAGTTTCCCACAGTGAATGCAGAGGACCAGGGCAATTACACGTGTGTGAATGGAAACAACAGCTCCTACACAGTCAGTCTTACAGTTAAAGGTATGCATTGTGTATTATTCAAATAAAATCATGTCTAATTTGCTTTAACTGGGAGTGTCACGAGAGATAATTGTATATGTAAAATAGCTATTGGGTGCTTTTCTTGTAGAAATTCATGATGTCACACACTCTTATGGGCCGCAAAAGAGTATGAGTATCCAAAATAAAACAAAATGGTAAAGTGGTAAAACAATCCACTTCCACCCAAAATATTTGTTTATATTTTACACACATACTACAAGTCAAAAGTTTTAGAACATCCAATATTTTCTGTTTTTCTTGAAATTATGTAGTTTGATGCCTCATTGTATTTGATCAAATAACCAATAAATGTTATAAATAAATCAATTTATAAACCAAAATGAATTCCAAACTCGCGTTAAGAGATCAAAAAAGGTGAGTGAACTTAGAGTTAAGGTAGCCACACGCTAGAGGACAGACATGAGGACTCAGGACACACATACACACACATCCCACCACAGATCATGCCATGAGGGAAAGTTTTTATTGAGCCACGCCTCCTAAGACTAAAAATCTGGCTAAAAATCCTCTAGTGTGTGGCCAGCTTTAGAGGAAATGTTTTGGCATGTCCATGTTTGCCTAAATAAAGGACTTTTATTGAAGTCAGAGTGCCTTGGATATTCTCTCTCTCTAAATTCTCTAAACTCTTTGACTTATCAAAGATGTGTCTTTCTCATGGCATTCTTTCTAAAATGGAAATCGACATTGAGAAAGTTCAGTTAAGTTAGAGACTGTGTTGGCTACTCACATTTTCAAACTCATTATCGTTTTCCTCAAGATCATTCTGGCACAGCTTGGTTTTGGAGTCATTATGCTGTTGTAGGATGAACCCTGGACATCACAAGGGGTGGTGCATAGCTCAGCAGAATGCTGTGGTAGCCATTTTGGTTCAAGGTGCCTGACTCTGTACTGACCATGGACACAGCAAAGCGGCACCAGACTTTCATGCTTCCTCCTCCATGCTTGACACAAAATGAAATAGAGTTTTGATAACCATTTCCATTGTGGAATCTCAGGTGAGGCATTGAACTGGAAAAAGACAAGGTTGACTACATCTGTGAGAAGGAATTTCATTTCCATGTAGCTGTCTCGGGCCAAACCTGGCAGGGCACATAAAGGCATCTATTGTATTGAGAACAGATAACCCTGGTATGTTGTTACCCAGAGAGGAACTGCTCCAAAGAGCCACAGTTTGTTCCCGATGGAGGTCGAATGACACTGCGCAGGAATGTGGGAGCAACGGTAAAGATGAACTGCACTGCCCTGCTCCTCTGGCACCCCAAAGACCACCACTGTGACATGGCCATGCACTGGAGTAAAGACGGACGAAATATCACCCACCACCAGCACCTGACAGTGTCCACCTGGTAATTTCATGCTTTACAAATGGATTGTTAGCTATTATAACACCATAATTCCTGTTCTGTTGTATGCCATTGTTATGTTTAGGTTATTACAAAATAATCATTTAATACATTCAACAAATAAATCTTCAGAAGATAATTTTGTAACAGGACGTTCTGGTAGCAGTCTTGAGAACATGTAACTAACACATCTTGGTAACAAAAACCTTTTTAATATCTAAAACTATTTATTTATACAGAGAATGACACATTTTTAGTTCATATAATATGGGAGACAGGGGATGATTGTAACACTTAGCTTGAGGGCTGTAACTCACTGATCGTTTGAGCTGTGACTCTCAAACCTTTACACAAAATACCTACATTTGTTGGCTACAAATGGCAGCTCATGTGATTTCTATAATCGCAACACAAACACCATGAGAAGGTGTCAAACCAAAAAGTCCCTTTGTTACAACTCTCCCCACTAGCGGGGCAGGTTGTAACAGTGTCTGCAAAGGAGCAAAAACAGAGGCCCCTCCATAGAATCATCTTCAGAACTGTCCCAGTTTTGAGCCCTCTGTCCCATGCCCTTTGCGAATTTATCTGAAACCATTCATTAGTCCCTGTCCCCAGGGCAGTTGACAGACTTGGTGGGGCCCGGGGCAAGAAGGTTTCTCATGGCCCCCCACCATCCAACCCTTACGGCGGCACCTGTTTGCTACAGCATTTTTAAAATACATAATTTTATAGGCTGTATTTTGGGGCCCTTTCCCACAATTTTACACCACTGTTCTCTCATCATTCTCTTCCTTTGGTCCTGGAACCGAGTGAGAACAGAGTGTGCATTCAAAGGAAACTTTAAGGTGGACAAAAATAAACCATCCCGAGTTATTGAGATGATTTTACGCATTAAGATACATGTCAAAGCAATGATATTTAAAAAAAAGAATCATGCAGAAAAAGGGAAAATATAATGTGGGCTCCTTGCTGGGCCCCCCTGGTCCTGAGGCCCGGGGACAACATACCCCTTTGACCCCCCCTGTCGACGGGCCTGCCTGTCCCAGTTTTTCACCAGTGCCATGTCTAAAGCCGCATATTTACTTGATACTTCATGACTTTTGACCGAAACAAAACAATGTGACAAAAGAAAAATTACAAAAAAATAAGAAAACACTGGAAAAATGAGAAGAAATACAAAAGAATGATGGAAAAATCACAAAAAAAGAAAAAAACCTGCGAAAAAAAGTAAGAAAAATTATGAAAAAAATTGAGAAAAACGTGACAAAAATTATGAAAAAACATGAAAAAAAAAATCTAAATTTTGTCCCAGTTTTTAATGTGAAAAATCTGGACACCCTAGTAAAAGTAGCTCATGGCAAATAAAAGGTTGGAGACCCCTGCTATAAATCCTATAATTTATTACTATGAGCTTTATTTTTCCACTTGCCTGGCTGTTTTCACAGGCCGGTGGGTCCAGGTGAACTGACGGTGAGCAGTCAGCTGGAAGTGACACTGGAAAACAAAGAGGATTTTGGCCTTTACTCCTGCACAGTCAGAAACACCTCCATGGAGTTCATCGTAGAACTCATACAATGTAAGGAACCGCTTCTTACTCACTGCTGCTGTCTGACTACGTTTGGCAAAGATCACTGTTGAAAATTACAGCATTTATGAGAAGAAGTCTGGCGGTGATGGAGTGATTTAGAGATCTTTGTGTAGCATGACTTGTTTAATGCATGTACGTAAAGTTTTATGGGTCTCAACGTATCTTAACATTCAACGTCCTTTCACAGCACCTGGGAAGAAATAAAATAAAATGTCGAAACTGCAATACTACTCATCCAGACTGTATAATTAAAAGTGTGACTGAGTACGTGTTGGTATGTCTGTGCAGTTCTTCCCAGCCACACAGCCGCTGTCATCGGAGCCATCGTCGTGCTCGCCTTGCTGGGCATCACGGCTTTTGTGTACATCAAGTGTCACCTCAACATCAAACTGTGGTACAAGAACAGCTACGGGGACTATGAACTCAGTGGTAAGACAAAAACACCCATTTGTTTTCCCATAAAAGTCACCGAGTAACTCCTGCTTGTGTGTATTCGTAGATGGGAAACTCTATGACGCCTACATCTCTTATGTGAACAACGACCATGACAGAAAGTTTGTCAATTTCATACTGAAGCCTCATCTTGAGAATAGAAATGGATACAAGGTCCACCTCAATGACAACGACATTCTGCCTGGTTCTGGTAAGTTGCAGATTCACAAGGAAACAACTATTTTGGTCCATCTTGTTATCAGTCAAGTTCAAATATAGACACTGCTGAGGGTGGTTTGCAAATACCACCAGACCAAGATCAAATCAGGACTAAAGCAGGGCTAAAAAGGGTGTAAAATTGATCTTAGTTGGACAAAATTATGTCGAAACCACAAGAACTAGCCTGGTCTTACCGCTCGCTGAATGGTCCGACGCAATTCAACCGATGTTAACGCAGCCACTGAGATCAGACCCAGACGTACATGTAGGGAAAATGATAATTGACCGGAGTTTACGGATGGCTAAGGCCAGGCTACAAGAACACTGAAATTAAATGTTAAAACATCAACAAAGTTATCTGTAATTTATTTATTTTTATTTATTCAGACATTAGTTTAGAGAGGAATAACCCCATGAGGGGCATCATCTCGTTTTCATGGGGGTCCTCTGAATCAGGTTAACAGCAAAAGGCAGAAATGCCAGTTTAACAGTGCAATAAATGAATAACAATCATACAAATTTAAACCTACACACACCCACCATACCCGCACTCAGACCAACCCTCATTGGTCACTCGGCTTCCCTGCCACCTCCAATACATTACAGTGTAACAGTACAGTAGTAAATTTATAGTACATTGTATATTAGGCATCTTACATATAATACACAGAGCACATTGACAAATTTAACCAAAATGAATAAAGTTTCAAATGTGAGAAACACTGGTTTAGTGCACACATCATCATAATCATAACACTGTCTTTTTAACAATTGTCCTAATAGTTGAGGCACTTAAAATGTGTACTGTGGAATTTTTTCGTGATAAAACTTGATATTAATGCATTTTGACCCTGTAGTGACCCAGTGGCTGTTACTTTTCATGACAGTGGCCTTTGTCACGCTCCAAATTGTTTTCCGGGTTGGCTAATGCTAGATAGTTGGCTCGGGAAGGACGGTCTGCTGTGAAAACTTGAGATGTCATGGAAAAAAATGTAGTTTAGGGACAGGTGTATTGTTAAGGTATATGTATATTTTCAGACAATCTATCTAGCACTAACCTTTTGGGTTTCCTACCAGTCACCCGAAAAAACTTACTAATATCAAGTTTTTTTTCACATAAGAAGTTCCACAATGCACTTTTAAATTGAAATTGGCATAAAATACTAAATTGACATATACTTTTAGGCATACATCTAAGATCTTTGTGAAAACCAAGGTGAAGAAGTTGACATGTCTCTGTAATTACGAAGTAAATAAACCCACTGTGCTTCCCAGAGCCCTCTGCCGAGCTGATTATGAACATGAGCCGCTCCCGTCGCCTCATCATCGTGCTCTCGTTTGCATATCTGGAACAGGACTGGTGCAACAGCAACTTCAAGTGAGACATTTTGATTTTGCTGATTTGCTTGATGTGATTTTTTTTTTTTTTGAAATGCTGTCAACAAAGTACACCACTAGAGGTCGCTATTGCAAGAACATAATCCAGTAACAGAGGAGCAAAATCCTAGACTTCAAAATTACAATCAAGACAATGCAGGTGAAGGATGAATTTCAAATCAAGGTTTTTCTGTTTTTTATGTTTTCATATAAAAGTTAGATATTTTATGCATAAAAAATGCCAAAATTACCCATATTTTTGGTGACGAAATCTAAACAATGGATAGTGCTAGGTTTAAATTAATGGTTTTATTTTGTTGATATATTAGTTACAAAGCTCTGTATACAGGGGATTTCGAATATCCTCTTTAGTTTTTTAATAAACACGTTATTAGTGAATACCTCTGTAAATATTTGGCCTTTTTGGGGTTCAAAACTCAATAATCAAGCTAGGAATTAATTATTGAAAAATCCATCTGAACAAACCTTCAGAATATTGTTAAGAACAAGACTGTAAGGTTTGGAGTCTGTAGGAGCTACTAAAGTGGAGATGTTTCCCATTATAGTTCTATGGAGAAACGTTGTCCATATTATTGTAAAGATTAGGTCTTTGATTTGTTTCCAGGTAGAAGTATATGTCTTAAGAGCGTAACCTGGCTCTAATCCAACAAACAATTCATAAACAAATGACTAGATGGTGAAATGAGAATAAGCTGATCTGATGGTCTTCTGCTCTTTTCAGACAGGGCTTTCTGCACCTGCTGGAGCTGTGTCCGCGGCCGATCCTGATTTTACTAGAGGGACAGACTAAGCGCTTTAGGCCCGAGGTGAAGCAGGAGCTGACGGAGCACCAGCACTGCCTCAGCGTTCTGACCTGGAGGCACAACTCCGTGGTAATGAACGTGACACGACATAACAAAATACAACTTTATGATTAACAATGGTGGAAAAGCCATTAGACATGTGGGCTGTGTTCAACAATAACACACATTAGTATCAGTGAACCCAACATGGAAATAGAATGGTAATAGCGTGGTACCTAAAAGTGTATTCTGCGGTATTATTATTATTATTATTATTAATCATAACCCTAATCCTAATCTTAACCCATCACTTGGACAAATGAAGAAATAATTCAATTGTCACTTACTCAATATTGTTTTTGTGTTTTTAAACTTCAGTCAGAATGCTAGCTGCTGCTTAAAGGTGCATTGTGGAACTTTTTATGTGAAAAGAAAAAAAAAAAACCTTGATACTAGGGGGTATTTGACCGTTTGGTGACCCAGTGGTTGGAATTTTTTGGTCAAATACGCACTAATGTCAAGTTTTTTTTTGGGGGGGGGGGGGATAAAAGGTTCCACAGTGCACCTTTAAATCTCATATTCGCCCCATATTCACTCAAGTAAACAAAAAAACTGATAAATAAAGGACCAGGTGAGGTTTTAGACTCACTTTGTCACATTTAATACATAAGTGTTAATTTAGTCTAAATATTTAGTCATAAAATTTTAGTCACAGTAATATTTTTGCTGACTAAAATTAGACTAAAACTAACAAGATTTTTTTGGCTAAAACTTGACTAAAGCTAAATTCCATTTTCGCCAAAAGACTGAGACTAAAACTAAATTAAATTGTGCTGCTAAGTTCGGGACATGGCTCATTCAAAAATCCCCTCCAATAATACTGACTCTATTGAAAGGAATCAGCTTCAAATTACATATACAGTAAAATAACAATTAGCAAGGAGTGTAGGCTAAATGCTTATTTAACAAATACATTTTTTTGATGCACTTGTTTCGTAGACAAGCTTTGAGAGCGCCCCTGCTGTGCCTCTGAGGCCGCCCAGAGGGGAGCCACTTGGGACCCACTGCCCTATGCCGATTACTAAGTACCTGTATTGTGTTTTGACAGTACTTTCCTGTTTGTCATCCCACACAGACTCCCTCCTCAGTCTTCTGGAAGGAGCTGTCTCTCATCATGCCCCGGCGGGTCTTCTTCCGCAGCGTGTCGTCCGGGGACCCGCAGACTTTGCTCCACGACGATAAGGACCCCATGTTAACCGAAGACCCGGACTACCTGGACTGTCGCTCGGACACAGATCCTGCTGGAGACCTGGGTAAGATCTAGGCGTATAAACTATTAATGGTTAACCAGGCCTCTTTTGTTTTTCAGAAGGTAGAACACAATACATTATGACTAACACATCGTGATTCCGCTCACTACTTCAACTGTCCGGATTAAACCAGAACTAAACGAGGAGAAAACTAGGTCTTAACCAGGTCTAAATCAGACCATATCACGGACTGAATCTGCATTAAACCAGGACTAAACCAAGAAGTAAACCAGACTAAAGCAGAGACTGAAATCAAGGTCTAAACCAGGATCAAACTAAAAAGGACTAAACCAGGGACAGAATGAAACGATGATTACCCAGGACTAAACCAGGACTAAACCGGGTCTAAACCCACGGACTCAATCAGAACTGGGTCTAAATCAGGTCTAAACCTGGACAATATCACAGACTGAACCAGGATTAAACCAGGACTAATCCATGAGGGAAGCATGTGACGTTTTTGATAAGTGACTGGTAAAAAACAATGGTCTGGCTAAACAGAATCAGAATTTAGCAGAACTTACTTTTTGGACTGCAACCCCCAAAATAACTTTGCCAAAATCTTATTGTGGAACTGTGAAGTGCATCGAGTTACTTTTATGTATAAAATGCGCTATAAAAGTTTTATATAAAGTTTCTTCTTCTTCCTCTCGTTACCCTCCGACTGTAAAACATATTTAGCACTCATTATAATTTCAGTCGCAAACCATTTAAAATTTGATGTATTTATGCTTATTTGAAAGCACAAATACATGAAATACATAATTACACAGTAAATATAGGTACAGCCTAAAGGGTCATCACCTGCAGTTGTGTATATAAGCCCAGTCGATTCCAGTCTCAACTCCTAGCTGATGCTGATAGTTGGATGACTATTGAAACGTTCTGGAGGTACGACAAAGACTGTATCTTAACATTTGTGTATGTACAGTATATGTTTATCCGTGTAGCCCTACTGCCTGATCATTTCAGCCGTGGCTAACATTGTGATGAATATTGCAGGGGTGCGCCTCCCGGTGTACAAGGCCATGGTGTGCAGAGCTCCGGTGCTTCCTGCGGCTCCTGTTTCGGAATCTGAACCAGCTCCTGCAGACGTCAATGTGTCTGACCTTGCTTCACGTAAATATGGAGCCCGCTCTGATTTCTACTGCCTGGTCACAGAAAATGACATATGAGCCAAACTATACGACCAGCGTGATGTGCCTTTGTGAGGTGGATCATGAAGAAAGGTTTTTATGTTTTAGGTTTCTAGTGCCAATGTTTGTCCACGTTTGATTTGAGGATAATAGTTTGAAATTTGTCATGTGGTATGTGTGTTGGTGTCCAGCAGAGGGCAGAGTTGTCACAGTCTTTACAGAAGTCTGTGGTTAACTTGTTACTTGACAGCTGCGTCTGTCAAAAATACATGTGAAATACATTGAAGACACTTGGCCTTTATCAAAACTTATGCTGCTCTTAACAGAATCTGCCAGATGCCTGACTTTATAATGTTACTGTTTTTTTTGTCTTGTGCTGTGGAACTTGAAGGAAATTATACTAAAGCGCTTTCTTTATGAATGTGTCTGCATTTTGTAAATATTTCCATGTGCAGTGTTAATGTTATGGTACAATTGGAAACCTAAATAAGGGCTCCTCCAGGAAGGTTTGGTTCTTGTCTGAGCAGGAGCAAATATGTAAACAGGGAGCGGCCAGCATTTCAGCACCTGCATGTGAGACCGGGGCTGTCAGCGGCAGCAGCACAGGAAACTCAATAAGGCCTAATTTCTGCATCTTTATTAACTCAGAACATCCAGATGATACATCCGTTCACATCCAGGAAACAGATATTACAAATAACTGGTGTTTAAAACAATACACAAAGCATCTTACCATTTAGCCACAGTGTTGTAAAACAAAACACAAATCATTCACGAGATCTTCATTTGCAACAGCTTTCTCTCATTCTGCAGTCTCTCATTAATGAAGGCTCTTGGGCACACAACAAACATTGCTTTTGTACAGATTAAAGTAGCTAAAGGAATGCAGTCCTTCACCCATATAACATATTACAATGGTCCGTCAACGCAGTAAATGCAGGAATGGCTGGTGCCTGACCGATTGCAACAGGATTTATCAGAGCTATGTTTAAAAGGCACGTGGCACAACCTATTTCCCGTAGTGTCAGAAATTCACCTGATTTGTCTCTATTTATTTCATACAAATTCATATACAACTTAATGTTACAATTTAATTTACAAAAATAAATGTTCGTTAAAAAACAAACCTCTTTTCCCAAATGTAAAAATACAAAGCTACAGTGTAAGAACAGTATTAAAATGGTATTTACACACAATATTGCGATTTGATGGCACTCTTGAGAAGCAAATCCACACATTTATCAGTAGGTTAGTACAACAAAACATCCACAACAGGATGCAGCACAAAGATTTAACTAACAAAGTTAAGGTGCACACATGGTATCAAAGTCCATTTGCAGTCCTCCAATGGGATCCATCTTCTAGTCCAAAGAATTTAAAAATACACAGGAAGTCATTTTCCTCTGGGATTTGTAGTCCATAATTACATTGTCCTTAACTCCTTGATGATAACAAACACTACGTCTTTATAGTGTTACAGTTCATTGACTCCCATACCCCTGAAAAATGTGTTGGGAGGGCACAAGACTGTGGATTTCAAGATTTCAGATGGTGTTGTCGATAAAATCAATTCTAGAATACCCTTTCTGCAACGCACAAGAAAAAAAACAGACAATAAATACAACTGGTAGATCAATAGGAATGAACAAACAAAGCTAAAAGCACAACAAATCATTCTTAAATGCTGCAGTGTGTCCATTAACAAAACGATGTACAAGATTTGATGTCGTCTGTGATAAGTGAGTCAGTTTGTGCTTGTGCACTTTGAAAGCCCTGAACAAGAATTGACGCATTTCTTCAGTGTTTGGACTTGCTCATTAGGATATAAAGTGGAGCCTCGCCCTTGGGAGGGACCCGCCTCAGAACGGGACCTGCTCGACTTGGTGTGTGTTTAAGATTAACTGCGCAAAAGTGAAGTGTTTTTTTTTAAATGCTCCATTGACAAAGGAAGAGCAGAAAGGAATGTCATCCATCACATGCCGCCTGCACTGCTCCAATGACTGCTTTAAGTTCTTCACGAGGCATTAAACATATATTTAAGGTGCATACTGCCACCATAAACCTGAAGAAAAACCTACGTTTATCGAACAGTGCAATTAACAATATAATGATTAAATTAATTCTGATGTGCAGAGCAACACACAACAGCTTTTCTCCACATAAAGCTGCAACACACTTTGATTAAATATTTACTGGTGATAAGTGGCTTCTGAGGCAGAGTGACGGAGACCTTTTCCCAGTCTCTCCTACCAGCTACTCAATAGACCCATTTCATGTGACGTATGCAGACTAAACACAACACAACTGGAATACTGCATATACTAGCATTGCCACGCGATTGTTTTGGTACTTAAAGCAACACAATGCCATCCTGTTGCGTTGTTGATTGCACAAATAGGACAAACAGTCCAGGGCCAGGTGCGCGCTTATCATACCTGTCAAGTATCCTGTTTTGGCCGGGAAACTACCGTATTTTACCCCGCTTTCCCATCACCTTCCCGTAATAATATCATCCTGTAAATTTCACGTATTTTAACAAAATAATGATAAAAAACGCTCTCTCCAGACTGAACCCTGTCACTGGCCTCACGAGAACAAGGGAACAAACCTGGCTGTCCTGGTTTTGGCCAGGATACTACCATATTTTACTCCTAAGGGAAAATTTCCCTTATTTTCAGATCCAAAACTTGACAGGTATGCGCTTTTCAGAAGAATTGATTAGACTTGCTACCAAACGAGCCAAATGGTCCGAAGTTGAGATCAAGAATGCACATTTTTTTCAAAGAAATGGTGTTTGTCATGATACCAAATAATTGGGTATCAACGTTTATCTTTTAGACCTTTTCGTAAACAACCCTGTACTAGAGAGCTGCATTCATATATTTAGCGCTTTGAGAAACTTTGTAATCAGGCTTGAAAAGCACAATACAAGTGTACACCATTATTATTACAATATGGATGATATTAAGGGAAATGCCTTATCTGTTAGATTTATCACCTGTACTTACAGTGAGTTTCCTTGAATAAATGGCCGCTCCTCCGGTGACAAGCTTTCTACGTACTTTGAACAATTTGTTACCAATGTAAACAACTGATATCTAATATAAATAACTGATATGTGATATTGTAAGCTTATGGTTTCTGCAGCCAGGATGCGCGCGCACATCAGTCATGTGTTTGTCAACCCATTTGAACAGGGCAAGTAGGTGGTAGTGTCTTAAATATTTTCATATTTTAATATTAGTTTTAGTTATTTAACCAGCTTTGAACACAGGACTCTTTAAAGTAACTGGTACCTGTTTGTAGTCTTTGTGTAGTTTCTTGTACTGAAACATGTTATTGAGGACGGTGGCTGCTGCTTTGGATGCTTTAGTTTTTCCTGGGCTGAAAAAAAAAAAAAAAAAAAGAGACAACATTAAAAAAAAAAAAAAATTCTATACAACTATCACCCTGTGTTGTGGCACCTACCTGTTGTCGTGGCTGTTTCGGATGCCCACCAGTTTGGGTAACCCGTCGAAAAAGGTGACGTCTCTGGCCGCCATGTAGCTGCTGGTCACCAGGTTATTGAGGATGCCACAGACGTTCACCACCACGTCACAAGACGGCTCTTTCTGATGCCCATCGTCGGGCAGCTTCGTCACCAGGTTGTTCACCACTTTAGTAGCTAATGAAACATCAATGAAATGCTGTTTAATTTCCCTTTTCCTAGACTTAGTCATCAAGTTTGGTTTCATTGCAGATGACAAAGGGCAAAGAGCTAATCCAGGGATAGGCAACGTCAGGCCCGGGGGCAAAATAATTTTGAGAAACATTCTTACACATGCATTGGAAAAAAATAATTGTCTCAGATAAGAACGTTGCTCAATGAAAAGATTTTGACAAGATTCAGACTATTTTAAATTAAGATGCCAATGGAAGTATTTTTGTCTTGCCATGGACATTTAGTTTTTGTTTTTCTTTACTTTCAGTTAAATTGATGCAAGACAGTCCAACCAGGCTCAAAGTCAACATGCATTCTCTAAATCAAATCTCTAAATCAAAGCGCTTTTAAGTAACTTATCTTATAAAATGTCCCCACAAAACCTCCATTAGGTCATATATGATGCACAGCACTGGCATTTGTAGAAATTAGAGCTTTACTTTGGGCCTCAGTTGTGAGGTTTGGCCCCTGGTCCTTTGACGTGGATGAAAATCGGCTCCACACAAGGTCAACTTGCCTATCCCTGTACTGATTCACGCGTTTACAGTACATTTGAAATTGAACACTTCTGAAATCTTTATGAAGCATCAGGACTAAAAGTGACTTCATAGTTTGAATAGTCACAAGATGCACATATTTAAGAGGAGACACTGCAGGCAAGACTACATTTCTGGGCCAGTCTGTTCTCTTAACATATGCACTTTGAGCTGGAAACAAATACATCACCTAATCTTTACAATGAGGTGTGAAATTATTGCAAAGATTTTACATTTCTCCATAGACTGATATGGGAAAATGTCACTTTAGTAGCTCCCACAGACCTGGACTTGAATAGGATTTATTAATATTTAATTCCCAGCCTGATTTATTGAATTTTCACAGATGTATTCAGTAAGAACTAGTTTATTCAAAAACTTAACATGATATCCCAAATCCCCTCTGAACAAATCTTTATAACAATAACCATTATTTTTCGTCACCACAAAGGTTGTTGAAGTTTGGATTTCATATCACCATTTGTTTTTTTCCCCTATTGACCTGCATTGTCTCGCCTTAAACAAAACAGCCATTTTAAAACATACTATACATAAAAATGATCTGGTAGTCGGCCTAGTCATTGGTCAATGTCAGCATTTGCGTGATGAGACTGACCCATGTCGTTCTTGTCCTTGGCGTGGCGGGACAGGTTTCGGAGCAGGCCTGTGAGGGACCTCAGCTCCAGGTCGTTGTTGGTCCTGAGGAGGTCCAAGAGGAGCGGCAGCGCTCGCTCCTGCTCCAGAGCCATTTGACTCAACACGGATGCCCACTGCAGGAGGAGAGGAAACGTTAGATAAAACCAGCTCACGATGCTATTTATTATATCTGCCTATTCCACCTGATGCCCAAAATGAATAAAAACAAATTAAATTCAAGTCCAGAGGCGTCGTCTCCCACATTTCAGACAAGACCAAGACCATAAACCCCTATTGACAGATTCACTCTCACAAGATGAGTTCATGAGTCACTGTTACAGCTCATGTTTGTTCAGCTACTGTATCTATGCTCAACCTGGTGGCCCACAAGCACTTCTTGGAGCCAGAAGTCAACTCAATTTAAGATCAAAAATTGTATTCCTGCGCATTTCCTTATATAATAAACTATTTTGTTTTGTCTAACGCACTTAAAGCAGTACTAAGTACTTTGTAACTTGTGCTCCCCCTAAAGGTCTATTTGAGTATATAGTACTGTCGTAAACATGCTTGCCCCCCACATGCCCCTCCCCACAGCTACATGCGCATCTGTTTTCATCAAAGCTGGAAGAGTGAAGACGCATTTTTCGGAGGCAGTCAAACTTGCAAGTGCTACTCCAGCCAGAGAAAGCAAAAGGAGATGACAGGTCCTCAAATCATCCCATAAATAGCCATTTAAGCCTCACAGGGACTTAGAGGAGGATATAATAAGGTAAAAATGTTACTTAGTACTGCTTTAAGTCCTGGTTTAGGTAGCTGGGGTTCTATCAAGGTTTAATGTCTTTTCAATCATGTCTACGTTTAAGCTGAATCCCTCAGCCGAGTTATTGCTTTATACATGTACTGTGAAGAGCCTGCAACGTGTCCCCGGCTTCACTCGGCGCCGACACTGACCCGTTTGTCTCCTGCGGTGATGTTCTGAAGCGCTCCTGCTGCAGCCTCTCGTGTGGTGGAGTTGATCTCGCACTTCTGCAGCACTCGGCAGTAAAGGTTTACGATCTGAGGATGCCACAGCCACTCCACGCCTCTCGGAACCCGGGACACCTCCGACAGCGTGGACAGATTCACCTGTTTCTGTCCAAAAGAAATGTTCATATTTGTGAAGTTGGTCACGACAAAGTGGCAACAGACCTTGTGGTATACTATATGCATTTGCTAAACTCTCTTTTTAGACCGGACAGTATGCATGAAAGTGATTGAGGACTCAGGACTATTTATTTTTTATCAGTGTTTTTGGCTGATAGAAATAGTCTCTGCCCTACGAAGAATTTATTTTGTGTGTTTTTTTTACCATACAACTTATTTCTTCCCAAACAGAACTGGATAACGTGTTGAATCAAATACCTTTTTGGCTTTCTTGCTCTGTGGTGTGAAGCAGCCAATGGGTTCTGCTTTCCCAGTGTCCTGGGCTCTCGTTGGTCCTTCCAGACGCAACAAGGCAGAGGGAGGCATCTCATTGTACAGCTGATAGGAGAGGTTTCTCAGGACACAAACGGCATTTTCCACCCCCTGGATGTACAAAAAATTCACATAAATAACACCGCATTGATAATGGCAACAGTTTTTTGGCATCGTTTCATACTTTGTCCTCTGATTTGCCATCTTCGAGAGAAGCCTTGATGTAGCCCACTAAAGACTCCACGAGTCCGGTGGTTTCTCTCATCTGCCCACGTGTTTTTTCATTCACTGAACTTAGATTCCTGCAGCAAAATATGTCACTTTAGTTGGTTATATTTTTCGAAAGTTGAAGAATTGTGCCATTTCACTAACGACAAATAAAATGACTGTCAATAAATGTATATATTTTTTCATATGTAAACGTCTTTGAGCTGAATCTAATCTTTTGAACATGGAGCTTTAGCAAAACAACACAGAAGATGCAGTGGGTGTGGTGCAAACTTCAGCAGCTGACACACCGCTTTGTGCCCTGCCAGAACAAGTCTGGATGCAAATGTGTTCATGGGAAACATTCAACAGGACAGCACAGTTCTGAACTCAGGAACTGTTTTTGGGTGCAATACCTGAGGCACCCTGTGGTGTTGTAGAAGATATCTGCCTCAGAGGGACTCTGCTCGATGGTCTCGGCTATCCCACCTCCGGACAGAGGGATTAGGATGCGCTCCGTCAGCTCCGAGAGCGTCTCTTTGGCCAGTTTCTCCTTCAGGTTGTCTTTGGAGGACAGGTTCCAAAAAATGCCTAAAGAAAAACAAATATATTTATTATTATGACATTCCATTGACTCAGAAACATGTTTACATTTAATGTCATTTGGCCTTTTGACACTTTCTGGCACGACTTTTCTTGGAGATACAAATCGTGAGTAAATAAAAAGCGACAAGGCTTTCACTTCTGGGAGCGGCCCGTGCACAGTTGGTCCACAGGCCCAGACAACTCCCACAGTCCTCCAGGCCCTAATCACTCCTCTAAGCACAGATCTCCTGCTTTTAATCAACTACTAACCTGCAAACTGGCTTTCTTTTTTGTGAAAAATGACATTTCATAATCAATCTGTCAATCATTTCAGCTGTGTAAATTCAGCAAAAGCAAAACAGATGTCAAGCAGTTTAGAGAAATCTGGTCACTTCTTGAAAATAAGTAACCTCATTTAAATCACTGCACACGCTGGCAAACATTGATCTAACTTCCAAATGGCTCAAAGAAGTTGGGTCAACATCAAAGATCTAACCTAAGCAGCTCTGAGACAGCATCCAGATTCAGTCCACAGTGTTATGTGTATTTGCCTACCAGTAATGTTTTTGTGCAGCTCATCATCCTGCTCCTTGAGGGCCTCCACCAGCTGTGGGATTCCGCCTTCTTCGATCAGAACCACCTTGTTTTCCATGTTCTCGAAGATGAGGTTTCGGGTGGCACCGGTGGCATAGCGCTGCACCTCCTGGCTCTCGCTGTTGAACAGTTTGACCAGCTCCGTGATGCCCTTGTAGCGGCGGACCTAAAGACCAAGTCACACTTTATCGACAGCATGACAATAAACTAATATAACCTGATCAATTTATTAAACTAAAGTAGTATGTCGATAGGTTGTGTAGCTCAGACTGGGATTTATCAGTCATCTCTCAGTCTCTATATGGTTTTATTATGTATTAATGTGGATAACCCTGCAGTTTAGACATATACAAACTAAATTGTATGCATGTTCATGCAGTATTTGAGTTATCTCTCCAAAGTAAATACTCTGGACATGTGCACTGTGGACTGAATATTTCTCATGAAAACACAAATCACTAAAATAATTGGGATTTCAGTATAGTCACAAATATTGCAATTAGATGTTTTCCCAAAGAACCTGAACCAGAACCTTTTTGAACAAGCCCATGCTGTCTGTCATCATCATGTCACACACAATGTCCACGAAAAGGTACTTTTACATGCATACCTGCTTTTCTGCTTTTGTTGTATTCTCCCTTTTCACTCTCTCTTGTGTTTTACGATTGAATAAATGTTGAAAAGAAAATAGTTCAAATAATAAAGGTCTAGGCTAAGTTTATCAGCATGTGTCAAAGTCCAGTTTTCCCGATAGCGAGCAACACATGGGTTAAAAAGTCAAACAGTCACGCAGTAGTGACAGTACTTATTTGTGTTTTCTCAACGGGACTTGAGTGTGTATTGCTGCAAACCACATGTACCTCGTTTTTGGCATCACTGTCATTGTAGCACTCGTGTTGAATGAAGGCCGCTCCAATGACCTGAACACTGGGTTCCGGGTCTCTCAGGTTCATGATGGCCGTTTGCATGTCCAAGCTATTGATGCTGCCGAAGGAGTGACATTTATATGGATTAATATTCTTGGGTGATCAGTGTGTACTCATGTCACTGTGAAGCTGGTGTTATAAGGACGGAAAACCAAGGAACCGCAGGAATGACTTGAATGATTTGTCTCTTGTGCAAAAGTTCTTTCCGCGACTCTGCCTGTTCTAACCGCGCGCTGTGGGATGTGTGAAATGCAAGGCTTGAAACTCGGCTGCCACACCCAAAACCAGTCCTGCCACTAAGGAGCACCTCCCAATCCACAGCACTTAGGAAATCTACCACTGATACAACATGCTCCCTCAGAGAATGCCTCGCTAAACTATGAATATGCAGATGATAATAAAGAGATGAGGGCTGCTGCTAGGAAGTGTATTTAATGTTCTTTAGCTATTTCAGGGTTTATACAGGTAGCGGAAAGTCAACTTTAATGCTTTTTAATGCCATTTTAATTAGGGTTGGGTATTGAGAATGAGCGATCACGTGCCGATTTGGGGCTACCTGTCAATCAAAGGGAGCGGACCACGTAAATGCGAGTTTACGGAGTAGAAATTACTCTTTTGTTTACATCGAACAAGCTGCTTGGGTTTTATCCAATACCAGTGCGGTGCCTACTTGGTATTTTTTAAATGGTATCGGTGCTTAAACGGTTCTCGAACCGCTACTTATAAAACCGAAACTGCACACATTTGTCAAAAAACAATACCCTTTTTTTTTCCAGGGCCAAATTCAACACAAGAGCTGAAACACCTAAGTCACTTTCTTTAGTGCCGTCTCAGACCCACCAGGCAGACACATTTGCTTTCATAAGAAAAATATTTTTTCGGTACCTGTTTCCGGTACTAATTTATTTTTTGGTACCAGTAGTACCTTAATTATTTTTTCAATACCATACTAGTATCGTTTAACGGTACCCATCCCTAATTTTAAAACCCACATACAAAATGTTTAATGCTACAAATGCCACAAATAAGTACATATTTAAAATTAATTTCCATATTCAATAGAAAATTTGATACGACTGACAACTTTTGGCCAGAAATAGACTTAGACAGACTTAGACAGTATGATTTCTGCCAAAACTTCAGACTAGACCCTAATTTTTGACAAACTTATGCTGTAAAATGAGTTGAGCAAAGTCAATATTTTCCAAGGACTTTTGATTTAATGCCAGTTTGAATCCTATTTAATGTTTTTAAATGACATTTAAGGCCTTATTATTGACAATTCATTAAATGACTTTCAATGCTTGTTAATGCCCCGCGAAAGCCCTGTATTTTATTGTTGAGATGCAAAGCATTTACAGACTTGCCTAATTATAAGCTATAGTGTTGTGTGATCTTAAATGGTCTACATGGGAAAGAGAATAGGAACTTACGCGCTGAGATTGCCCATACTTGCTCCCATTTCATTCATTCCATTGTAGATGTCCACTCCTCTACCCACGCTGTGCATACTCTTGATGGACATGGTGCGAGGCAGAGTGCTTCTTTGGTACATCAATCCTGCAGAGCCACACGTTCCTTGGTCCACTCTGTCGCCCCCAGCAGAGTAGACGCTGCCCCCTCCCACAGACACAGGCCGCTGGATAGTAGATGACATGGAGGAGGTCACACTCCTATTGCGGTTGTTGATTCTGTTGATGGTGCGATGTGCCGGCCCCTTGAACGAATACTGATGATTAACCATCTCTGACTCTCCTCCGACCATGCCTCCTACTCGGGACAGTGTCCCGCTGAGGGACCTGCGCATCGAGGCAGGGAAAGGCCCTCCCTGCCGTGTCTGGGTGTTGTATCCATTCATGGCGCTCTGACTCTGGGTGTACTGGTTTCTAAAGACAGCATCCCGGTCTGAGGCCAAACTGGCTCCATCACTGTCGTCCATCATCCAGGGGTTGACCAGGCGCATCGAGTGCATGGAGGCTGATTCCAGGTCATTTTGAGGCCTAGGCATCCCAGGAGGAGGTCCATGAATGATAGACGTCTTCATTTCATCTCTATAAAAGCCCCCACCCCCAGTTGCTGCGCCCCCCATGCTCATCCTCTGTAACTGGACAAGGTCTGCACCAGCCGACTGAGAGCTGAAGCCGGTCCTCTGGGACACACGAGGGCCCTGTCCAAACAGAGAAGGATATCAGCCAGATGCAATTATACTCATCAAACAAGTTTATAGAGCTATGCAACACGTTGAAAAACAAGGTTAAAATCTTGGTAACTTCTCTCTAACTAATCTTGATTACATTATACAAATACAATTTCTATTTACCGTTTCAGCACATAGTTCCATAACTATATAATAGATTATAGTATTAGTAGATACTGAAGTAACCAGGTTTCAGTCTTTATTTTAAAAATGGTGTCAACACGTTTCAATCTAACAACTAAAATGAAGAATGTAGAGGGTCAACTTGAAAACTGGCCTGATCTCATGACGGCTCTTTGTGAAATGCCTCACATTTATACCCCCCTCTGGGTCAGACGACACGAGTAGGTCAGTGTGTCCATAACACAACACTCACCATGGTCCTGGCTCCTGATTGCATGTATGAGGACCTGGACGTGAAGTTTGGCTGATACGTCTGATATTTGAGAGTGGAAGAACCGCCATAATCTAAAAAAAGAAAGACAAATTAGACAAATTCAAAACACAAAGGTCAAAGATGAAGCATGATAACATAAATATAACACAGTATTTCTTGGAAGTCATTGTATGATGTTCACCAGGACGGTAAGAGAATTGACAAAAAAGTATTTTTGCAAAAAAATGAAAACATACAGTATTTCAGTATATTGGATGTGTCATATTACATTTTCAAGGAGGTTAAAGAGTTTTGTTTATTGTGTAAACAGCTGCTGCTAAGCTTGGCTTCCCTCACAGATTACTGTATGCAAAAACATACATCATATTGTATTTGAGCCAGTCTTGCCTACTTTTTTAAAAAGACTAGGTATAAACAAAGATATTAAGCAAACATTTTAAAAACAAAGCAAAATCTGAGATTACTTCAAGCATAAACAAAGTAAAAGTACAATACCATAGTGTTATTTATTGCTGCCACTGTTTTCAAAATTTGACAATTTCAGAGATACTTCCTCTGAAATGGTCAATTCTGGAAAACGGCTACAACACAAGAGAGAGATCAAAGTAGAGCAGACTTAAGCACCACATGCAGGTCTCAGTCTCACGTCACGCTTCTCTAATTGACAACATAATTTACACAGTCGATGATTGTGAATAGCTGGTGTCCTGTGGCAGACCGGCAGCTCTGAAAGTGTCTCGTTACCTTCACCGTGAGTCTGTGACACACACATACAGTATAATCACCGCACGCTGTAACAGAGATTTCCAATACTGTGTGAACTTTTACTCTGCCGTTCCAGAAACGAGGCTAACCTGACAGACGAGTGTGAGAACAGACATGAGGAGAGCAACGTGAACGGGTCACATCTCATTGACTAAAGCATCTCAGACACCTAGAATCAAACGGTGCACTCTGTTAGCCAGTAGTAACTTTGTTTTGCTCTACATCTAATGCTTCCGTTTCCTCAGGGTGAAAGTTCAAGCAGTAAATGGGTTATGCGAGTTGGCCCAATGATTTTTATTATTATCTGTGCCTCTGTGTTCAAGTTTGGATCCAGAATGTCAAATTTAGGATTGGACTGATGTTCTCCTTTCTTTCGGTGACCTAGATTCAAATGCTAAAATGTAAAACAATAAGAACGCAATACAATAGTAGCAATACCACAAAATATTTCAGATGTTTTTGTACAAAAGCGAAGCCAATTTGATGTCCTACTAAAACATCGACCTTGACCGATAGTAACACACGTTAAACTGCGCTTTTCTCTGCTGATGTTTATGCTTTATTGATGCACCACCAGACATCAGAAGAGAAGCAGCCACGTTGGCTCTCGTGCAAAAAGCCCAGCAAAGCGAGTCACATCTCCTCCATAGGACGGTCGCTGACACCCCAAAGCCCACTCGACTTTAATCTCACTGCCCCTTTACTGGCCACGCCCACAGACTGCTCCAAACAACAACAGCTGACCTGCCCAAGTCCACCATTTGGGTCAAAACCAAATGGAGGAACCAGTGGAAATCTGTGGAAACATCAAGGCTGCACCAGTTCATTGAAGACCCCACAGATGTACCGGGCCAGCATCTGCCCCGTAAGCAATGGACCACACTCAACCGCCTCAGGTCAGGCGTTGGACGCTCCAGAGCTTCCATGCTGCGCTGGGGTCTTGCAGACAGTGCCCAGTGCGAATGTGTGGATCCATCACAAACCGTGGACCAGTTGCCCAAAATACCGGCCACCAAATGGCTCCCAAGGTCTTAATGACGGTGATAATAACACCCTTGGATGGCTGGCATCAACAGAGCTGACAGTCTGAGGACATACGACAGAAGAAGAGAAGATGTGCAGTGATTTCAGGCTTTTCCTTTTCTTGATTGATGGGCAGATCTAGCTAATGATGCGATGGATCCATTGTTGTCCACTGACTCCATCTCACAGGACCGTCAGTGTGTTCTTCTTTGGGCCGCTAATTTAACCTCTTTCACCCTTAATTGTGTTGGTTCAGATGGTACTAAGCCTTTACATGATCAAACAACATATTTGATGTAATCTGTTGTGGATTGTTCTCACGGTGCGGTATTTACACAGTACACAACACAAAATTAGGCCTGCACAATATGATAAAGTGGAGCATTGCGATCATATTGCAATATTTTACAAAACCATTTCATGTCCCATCACATACTGTATATTGGTACGTCTGTTTTCTTTTTTCAGAAGAAAAATACCAAAATCAGGGCCCAAGCCGCCCGACAAGGCTAAAATGGGACTAAATTGGGAAAATTATGAAAATAAAAATGTATGTTTGCACATTAGTATGTTAAGTATATTGTGTGGCATGTATAGTGTGGCTTCGCGCAATATGGATAGGATATTGTGTCACCTATAAAGATAACAATAAGTTAGTGATATAATCCACAGATAAACACACATTCTGTAACGGCATGTGATTGTCTTAGAGATGCAGCGATCCAGCTTTTTACTTAAGATACCGATACCTGGGGTTTGAATATCTACCGATACCAACCAATAATACAGCAAAACTTTTTAAAAAGTAGGTTAGTAGATGACCTATATGCTGTATTTGGTGTTTATGTAGGAAACTGAGTGAAAAAGTGATGGATCCTTGTCACATTAACACAGATAACTTCCAACAATAAGTGACCTGACCATTAAGGCATTGCAAATATATTATATCAGTAATTCTGTAACAGTATTTCTCTAACTAAAATATAAACTCTGAGACCTTGAAAAGTGGACAATATAATTTCATTACTTTAGGTAGGAGCCACTCAAGCCGCTAGTTTCTGTCTCAGTTTTGATTGCTTGATGCTAGCAAAAACAAAGCGCAGGAATCAAAAGTACAGTTCTGTAGTGCAGGGTTTCCCAACCAGGGGTACGGGGACCCCTAGGGGAACGCCAGAGGTTAGCAGGGGGTACTTGGATTCATTTCAAATAAAAGATGAGATAAAACAAATTGTATTTTTGTTTATTAAAGTCAAAGAAAAACTTAGAAAAACATGTAACTGTAAAGAGTAATTGTTTCAGTGTATTCAGTTGTTTGTCCAATTAAATGAATTCTTCAGACTTTCAAATGAGATACGGCATGGTCATATTCACTTAGATTAAGATGGTGAACGTGTTTAAAACAGTGAGAGCGAAAACTGGCATCGGTTCAGTTAGTATCAGACATCTGTATTTTGCCTGTGATCAGTGCGTCCCTAATCCGTCTGCGTCTGCGTCTACCTGCGCTCAGTGGCGTTAGACCGTTTGCTCGTGACGACATTTGCAAAAAGAAAACACACCAAACCAGTTGTTAAAATGCTAGAGACAGATCTTTGGCGCAGACCCAGCCCGACCCCGGCCACACCCAGCCCCACACCTGAGAGCAAAGTACATGCAAACACGCCCATGCTACACTCAGGACATGGGCATTTTTTTTTCTTTGGTTATCGTTTGAAAAAAAAACCTGGCTTCCCATAAATCCACAGCGTCATGTCAGAGGCCTCTTGTTATGTGTTAAGACTTGCCTTTACAAAAACCCTCGTCGCAGCTACAGTGTGATTTGGTTAGGCCTGCTTATGGGTACTTTCCTTCATATCTAATAAACCTTAAGATTAGAAGGTTAGCTTTGGTGGCTGGTGTGGGTTAAACCACAAAGTGCTCATAGAACAAACAGACATGTTTATCTTTGATTTCCCTGTTGTACTGGTTCACAAACACGCACATTTTATGACTTTTACCTTTCAGCTAAGCCCAAGGGCAAAGGACAAACTAACAATCGAGCAGTGGAAACAGCACATTACATCACACATTTAAGCTACATCGACTATATCTTGCAGGGCTGGGTGCTATAAAAAAATGTAAATGATGTAGTACGTTGAGACTGGTATCACTAAAGCCTAAGGCAAACTCCAAATCTATGAGAAAACTATTCAAGTGCTCAGAAAGCTCCATTTAGCGTCCAGCCTGTTCCTTACATGGCTGAAAGTAAACACAATGAACCGAAAGCCGTGAAAGAATGTCCAATTGTAACAGATTGGAGCACCAAAGTCGTCATACACCGTTATACACAAATAAAGTTTCCTAATAATAATGAAAGTATGTAGTCTACCTGCACACACAGTCAGACATCTTTAAAGACACAACAGCTGATTCTCACGACCCTGTCATTTCTCAGGTATCTGTCTGGAGCCCTCACCCATTTCAGGGCTGACTAAGAAACCGGACATTCAATCTCACAGAGGGACTCTTTCAGCCGCGCTGCTATCTGTGAAGTGCAATGAAAGCGGCGCTTGTTGTAGCCTGTTAAACATTAACCCTTTCAAATGGCCAGGTACTAGTCTACACACAGGGCACCTGCGGGAAAGAAGAGGAGCAGATGACTTCATAAAAAGGCAAATCAGGCGAACAAGAACATACATGCAGGTGGTGCTTATAATTCAACAGAAGCAATGAAGGAAAGTGGAAATATGAATAAAAACTAAAAAAGGTACGAACAGGTACAATTTGTAATAACACAATAATAATTTCATAATGACTCAGGTGTCACAAATTTGAAAAATAGAGAAGATGAAGCTTTTGACTCAAACCATTGCAGCCTGAAACTAACTTAAAACTAGCTCTTGCAATGATTAAAGTATTGCCTGTAGTGTATGGGACTATGTTAAATCATAAAACTATAATGCTCAGATTTGCATGGGTAAAGTCCACTTGTTTATGGTTCAGTGAAGTATGTAGGCTATGACAGTGGCGTATACAAACCCAGCTAACACTTATTATATTCAATGTAATGCTTTAAAGGGGTCTATATTTTGGTGAAAGCACTCACCTGACATGGCGTACTGCGCAGCGGAGCCATTCTGACGCGGAAGTGTGGACTTCTCGGCCAGTCTCATCTGAACCTGCTGCTGAACGCGTTTGGCCCGGGACAGCTCATCTGCAGCGGAGCTCCCGTTCCCCAGCTGGATCTCAGAAGGAAGTCCATATGTAGTGACCGACGTGTTGGGCTGCAAGGCGGACAAAAAGACATTCTCTGAGCTCACGGCGTGCATTGTTGAATAAAAACTTGGAACAGCTGGAACGAAACTGCGCAGGGTGAAACTGAAGAGGTCGAAGCAGGTTGTTGTTTGTGCCCCGCTTCGTGGCAGCTCGAACAAGACCTACACAAAGCTCGTTGCACCACAGACTGGGGGGCGGGGCGTCGATGGCGCGCACACGGCACCTGACGCACAGGTAAGCTTTGCGTAAACGTGTACTAATTGCTCTCATACTACATGCATCAGTCAATTCCTGGGAACGATGAGCCAAGATGATAACACGCATAAATCTGTCGTGTGTCACTACATTTGATGTCATTATTGACACAGGTTCGTGTGAAATGGTGTGGAACTGGAAGATATTTATTTCATGTACATAATGTAGCAGTACAATTTATTTGCTTATGTTACAGTAATCTGATGATTATTTGAGCCAAATAAAATTGATATTTGCAACACAAATATATAGACGTATCCCTTTAACATATCATTATAACCTAAATCTGAAAATGTACTTTATGTAAATATGTCATATTTCTCATTAGTTTTCCACCCACCTATCATTCACTTATCTGAAGTTGGTGAGCAGAATACTATAACAGAACATTTTACTGAACATACAGTACATGCTGAACAGTAGATCAGTTGGCATAGATTCACCCACTGATCCAGAAGTGGCCACTTCGATTCCTGCTCCCACAGGTGTATATTGTCGTGTCTTTGAGCAGGACACTTAACCAAACGTATCCTCCGTGCAGGCTCATCGTTCGTCCGACACACGACACATCTGTCGTGTGTCACTACTAGTTGTAATATAGTTGTATATAAGAAAAGTAAAATGAACTGATGCAGAATGAATGAAATGCAGTGAATGGTAAAGTGTTGTGTGGTTGATTGGGAACGGATGAATGCATTTTCATATTGTATTGGGCTGGGCGATATGGTCAAAAAATGTTATCACAATTTTCTTTAGTTTAAATCACGATTTCGATTTTATCACAATTCATGTGTAATGTCTTTTAAAGGCGACTAAAGCCATCTGCTTCTTGGGTTTAGACCTGGTGTTGTAGTAGTTTAGTCTTGGTTAAGACCTGTTTTAGTCTAAGTTTCAGTCCAGAGTTTTGACCTGTTTCCCTCATGGTTTAGTCCTGGTTCAGTCTGTGATATTGTCCAGGTTAGACCCGATTCAGACCCAGTTTTCTCTTGCTTTATTTCTGATGGAGTCCTTGGGTTCAGTTCGTGATATTGTCTGATTTTAGACCTGGTTTAGAACTAGTTTTCTCCTGGTTTGTTCTGGTTTAATCATAAAAAACACTGAATCACGAAATGGCGATGTTCCCAAAAAAGCAGATCATCATGGAGATCAGATCACGATTAGATTTTTATCATCATATCACCCAGCCATAATTGTATATTGTAATTTATTTCTCCAGGGACTACGGATGGAAACTAGCTATTTAGCTATAATCTGGTGCAGTACATACTGTATCTGTCTCTATGAGCTCAATGCCTCTGTACACTGTCCCTTTAGTAAAGATTAAAGTAAAGTATAAATTCCACTGGTGTCCAGGTTTGCTCAGTGCTGACGAAGCTCTTTGGATGAAGAGCGAAACGTCCTCCACTTCAACTACAGAGTACAGATGAAGACTGAAGAATCTTTGCCTACAATAATTGGTAATACAGTATTATATCCTTTGATTGTTTACTGATCTGAGCATGGGGTAATACAGTAAACTTAGCCTATAATTATGTGCATGCTATAATTAACAGTAAAGCAATGCAAATGTAGCTCAATGATCAAAGTTTGCAAACCCCTTTAATTCTTTCTATTTTATTGTGGTGCAGCTGGATATAAATCTGATCAAGTTTACTGTAGTGCCTAACATTCAATTACCAATTACCCTACAGAAAGTTTTAGTAAAGTTATGAAAACTGTTTATTGTGCTTGAAAGATTAAGAGGTTGTGTGTGATGTTATTGCAGGGTAGTAGTGACAACAGAATCTAAAC
>OMNZ01024550.1:14229-32783 GCA_900303255.1 Lesueurigobius sanzi | reverse complement strand
GACTATGCCCAGTCGGTACCTCTCGACCTCCCACACCAGCTCGGGCTCTTTCCCCACCAGCGAGGTGACGTTCCACGTCCCAACAGCTAGATGCTGTGTGCGTGGACCAGTCGAGGCACCCGCCCACGACTGCTGCCCAGTCCTCTATTCACCCAACCCCCATGGCCCCCTCTGCAGGTGGTGAGTCCACAGGAGGGCGGGCCCACGTCATCCCTTCGGGCTGAGCCCGGGCGGGCCCCATGGGCAAAGGCCCGGCCCCCAGGTGCTCGTGTTCGAGCCCCACCCCCAGGCCTGGCTCCAGGGTGGGGCCCCGGCTGCGCCATGCCGGGCGACATCTCGGCCCTTGTTGTTTTACTGGTCATGGGGGTCTTCTGTGCCGCTCTTTGTCTGACCCGTCACCTAGGACCTGTTTGCCTTGGGAGACCCTACCAGGAGCATAATGCTCCAGACAACATATCTCCCAGGATCATTCGGGTACGCAAACTCCCCCACCACGATAAGGTGGCAGCTCAAAGGGGGAGAGCTGCCACAACAATTGTGTTGTTGTTTTTTCCTTGATTTGTTTTTTGTCTCAAATGCACAAATGTATAACTAACTGTACTGTCAAACACAATTAAATGAGTTGAATCATCTGTCATGTTTCAGCCAAACCGTGATCTGGACATGTTCATCAATGCTTCGAAGAACTTCAACCTGAACATTACATGGGCCACCAGCTTCACAGGTACAAAGCAACTCCCAAGTGTTTAGCAGCGTAAAATAAGTGGCATTGTTAATTATAATCCAACTGTGCCTGTAATTTCTGATATGTAGCAGGTACACAGACGGGCGAAGAAATCCCCATCGTGTCCCGGAGCAACATCAAGGAGTTTAAGGACAGTTTTTCCAACGAGAACTTTGATTTCCGCAACAGCCCCAACATTACTTTCTTTGTCTATGTCAGCAACTTCACATGGCCCATCAAAATTCAAGTAAGCTTTGTCCAACGTACTACTTTTGGATAGTCTTTCTTTCATTACTGTACTTTGAGTGCTTCATCATCACTGCAT
Source organism: Lesueurigobius sanzi (assembly GCA_900303255.1). NCBI lineage: Eukaryota > Metazoa > Chordata > Actinopteri > Gobiiformes > Gobiidae > Lesueurigobius > Lesueurigobius sanzi. Next base: position 31,734 of record OMNZ01024550.1, on the reverse strand, counting down.
GTGGAATACTGAAAACATGACATACGCATGCTGCAAATACTAACACAACTACTATAAATATAGAGCTGGGAAGCAATTCAATGTTTGTTTACTCTTAATCACATGACATTTCTTTGATTATTCGCAATCTAACCTGGTAGTAGCAGGTCTCGATGACGGGACTCTTTAGTGACTAACATGCCACTAGCGTTGACGTGCGAGATAATTGACCCAGTTAATTCATTTGTGAGCTAATACGTTAAGATTTATGACAACTGGACTTGAAAATAACTGCGAATATGACAAGGGAAAGGGAAAGAAAGTGGTGAAACTAAAGTTATATTTTATTTTAAAAGGAATATAAAGGTAAAATAATATTATAAACTAAATTCTATCATCTATTACAGTCCTCTTTTTGATTCAAAGCACACTTTGCTGTTGACAGAATTGTGTCACATCATCAATGAATCAATTAATGCATTACCAAATTACATCTTGTATAAAAAATAAGCTAATACGGTCTGTGCCTTTCTGACAGGGCCACCTGACGTGATGGTGACAATACTTTAATCAGGACACTGCAAAGGCAAATTACTTGAACCGTTTCTCACGACAGACCTAAAAAAAACAACTCTGCTGTATCCACCAACAACTGATGCTCTAAACTTACTACTTCCTGCCGCCAAATGCAAATAATATGCATTATATTTCATTTCAGAGCTTGCTATTTACTCCAATTTCATCACTGGACCATGGTTTTCCTACAGTTATCCCCTGGTCTGTATCTGAAGTTTCTGCAAACTCATTGCATCTCACTAAATTCAGAGCACGCCTCAAAAATTCTTTGTTTCACGTTCGACAACGTTCAAATTGGTCTTCGTTGTATCATTCCTTTCCTTTGAGACTCTTAAAATGTCGTCCATGACAGTTATTTCACTTTTATCAGAGTTGCAAAGTCCTCATGGATTAGGATTTAAACTATGACTGCGTATTGCGAACACCCACAATAACGGCGCGCATATTTAACCCCGTTCTGCAGCGAGTAATTAATCCTTTATGAGATCCAATGCTCCCTGGTCCCCGTGTAGACATAAAGTGTGGCAGAACATGAAAATAAGGATGCCTTGGAAACCTTTGAGTAAAATGACAAGATGAATCAGTCAATCAAGGCAGCCGTGGGGATTAACAAGGACGTATAATGGACTGCTGGTACCTTTGGCTAATTTCACCCAGTGCAGGCTTTGAAGCACAGCGGTATCTCGGTTTGTCAGTCGCCAAACCAACATTGTTCTTCATAACATTCAGAACGGCGAGAGGCGATGTTGGATGTTTATGTATAAGAGCATTATCGCTGCATGACAAATTGAAAATGCGATGTATGTTTTTATGGATGTCAGCGCTTCTCGTATGCGTGCCGCTTGAATCTCATCACCGCTTTATGTACGTAGGCTTCCTTCTCATCAAACTTTCATTACTTTTCATTGATGCTTGTACATTATAGTTACTGTGCTGTAGAATGCGGCAGTTTGTTTCCCCATCTACTAATGCTCTCTCTTTCAACGGCAATACGATTGCACCACATGAGGAGGGTCTATCCGATTTGGCATAGAGAAAAGAGTTGATATCGAAATATCCGCCAAAGGTTATTGGCTATGGCTGATGTCAATCCTGGACTCATTATAGTCCGATTCAGCATCTTAGTGATTACTTGTTTGTAATGATGCAAAATGGCAACATGTACGTAATTAAACATGCCTGACTTTAATCTAGAATTATTCATCTTTCTGGTAGACTTAGAAAAGAAATGTATATGCTATAACCATTATTGGCATCGTAATAAATGTTTTAACTGCAGCCTGTTGTGCATTTATTACAATTTTATTCTTCATCATTATGATTTTGGATCCTTAGCACAGTGCTCACAGTCAGGTGAAAAGCTGTAACATCCAGTGAAGGATGTGTCAGATGCCATAAGATGCGATAAAGTTCTTCTAAAAGTCAGCATCTCACATCTGCACATTTCAATATGAGCAGAGCACTGTACACAACTAGGCAATTTACTAAAGGAGAACCCCCAGACTAATATGATAACACTATTTGAACAACTTTCGACTAGAAAGAAAATCAGGCCACCTCCTTGCAAACTCCTCCCCCTGCTATATATTATGGTCCCTAATTCTTTGTGTAAAATGGTGTGAAGCATCATGAAGTCTTCTTTGAGAAACTTTACCTGTCCTTGGCATCTGAAATGGTATTACCCGCCCTTCACTTTGTGCTGAAGTAGCTCGTGAATGGCTATGAATAGAGTTCAGTGTTGGGTATTCCAGTTTGCTGCCACACATGTTTTTGCTGCTCTGTGTCCACTGCTGCACCCATCGGTCCTGTTGGTGGAAGCTGTGGAGCCCTCGGTCCCACACAGAGCCCTTCTGTGCTCTGCTCAGGCCGACCACATCTAGAGCGTACACTTCGGAAATGCTCCACTGAAAGGAGAGAGTTTTACTCTCGCCTATGACTTCCTTTTTTGTGTACATAGAAATGTTCTTGGGTTCAGTAAGACCTAAATGTATGCAATGTGGTGCATCCAAACAATTTAGACATGTTTGTTCTTTGCTAATACAGTACCGTACACTAATATACAGTGCCAGCGTTAGTCTTGTTGGTTCATAGTTTTCATTGCCAAAAACCACTTCCTGACACAGTTTTGAGTGGCCGCCTCATGAAAACTGCATCCCTCCCTCTGCCCTCCTCCTGAAGGGCACAAGTCCAGCCTCCGTCCTCCGTGACCTGCACTTTGAAAGCTGTGTTAGGTCTATCTCTTAGAGTTGTGTTGGCCTCACCTGTGCAAGTGGCGTTTTTGGGTGGAATCATGTAGGACAACTCCTCCCTGCCCCAAAGCACGTGGGTTCTATTCATGGAGCCTCAATTGCAAGGTAAAACTTCCCGCTCACTTTTCTCTAACTTTTGCAACTTCAAGTTTCATTATTCTCTATATTCTGCCGTATTGTTTTTCAATAGTAAAGTTTTGATTTTGACTATGTTTCAGTGACTTAATTTCTGATTCATTATGAAGAGCATTTGGCCTTAACCTAGTCCATCTTCTTGGCACAGTATTCTCGCATTAGCCCAGCTTCTAGAAGAGGTTTCCATTTGTGTCCACATCCGTCTTTTCCTTTATGCTTCCTGCCTGCTGTTAGCCTGCCGTTTCATTCAGATGAGCGCTCGCCTGTGTGCTTGTAGGCGGCTGGCCCTGCAGTGTTGGCAGTCAGAGAGCGGAGAGCCGGTTCGTGCACAGCCGCTGAGAAAGAGCAAGGGCAAAGTGGAATGTTAAGATGAAACACATGCTGCATTGAGAGTGGGCCGTGTGCTGCCTAAGCTCCCGCTGCCTGGGCTGAAGTGAACCATTTCTCTCTCTCTCCTGCCTCGTGCACCAAGCGCCTCTAACCGGCTTTTGTGTGCTTCTAGCGTGGTCAGAAGTGTTGTCCAAGTGTTTCGCGTGTCATCTGTGAAACGTCATGTTTGTTTTCCTTGCATTAGTAATCCCTGAACTTGTTGCTTCGCCGCCATCTGTTGCAAGACTCTGCCTTTTGCTTCCAATATAGACGTGCTTTCAGTTCTCTGCGTAATAACTTGGTTAATGCATAATTAACTCATTCCTCTAGGGATGCATATATCACAAATATAAGTGCTTACCTTTGCGGTTGTACGGGGAGAAGTATCCATGTTGCATTCCATGTTATCACACTATTTGTGTCTCGATGATTGATCAGGTGTCCACAATTGATGACAGTATATAATATAAATAAGGGAGGACAAGATTCTTCAGTCTTCATCTGTACTCTAGAGTTGAAGTGTCAGACGTTTCGATCTTAGTCCAAAGATCTTCCTCAGCGAATAAAGACTTAAACAGATTTGTAGGTCTCTTAAGAGCAAACCAGAAGGAGGAGTTCACCTCTAAGTCCCTCCTCTCTTGGTACTAAAGGTTGAAAAACATCTTGGCCTAATCATACTTAATAGGGCTTGTTACCTCTCTATTGTCTCACCCTGGGCTTAGTTCTAAGGCTGTTGACACTTCCCTATGGCCCTGCTCCGCCCAGTAGTCCAGGCTCATTAGCATGACATTGAGATGGTTTTGGTCTAAGGTTGTTGTTGTAAACTGGTTTCTGTCTCAGTATGCTGTTGGATTCTTTATAGGTTGGATTCTTTAGAATGAATCCAACCTTTAGTACCAAGAGAGGAGGGACTTAGAGGTTAACTCCTCCTTCTGGTTTGCTCTTAAGAGACATGTTTAAGTCTTTATTCGCTGAGGAAGATCTCTGACTTCAACTGTAGAGTACAGATGAAGACTTGAGAATCTTGACCTACGATGGACAACTCCTGTAAGACTGAGAACCTACACAGCTAAATACAAATCTAATCACAATCAAATGAGCAGGTTCAGCATTTTGTCAATTTAATCTTTGGAGACTTGTATTGGCCCCTGCCCTCCATCTGAGATTATATACACTGCATCATCATATTCTAGACCCTGAACACACAATGTACTGTATGTTGTCCAATCACTGAATTTAATCTAGAAGCATCATTATAAACACAGTATAATGGGAGCGTAGTGCATTAGTAGTTGACCTTTATTGTCCGAAGGCTGTGTTTGTCCATCTCCCCTCTGTCCCACGGGGTCAGTGAGCGTGCAGTGCCCCGGGACAGCTCAGATTTATGTCCCTGTCCCGGCCAAGGGCAATGACAGTTAAGCAGATCGGGCTCGATGTGTTCTGACGACAGGAGAAAGGGAGGCCATGACAGTAAAGACACACTATAGGCCATTGCTCTCAGCCTCCTCCATCAACAGTACAGTTTGTTGAGCTCTGAGCTAATGTGGAAGAAGTGTTAAAAATCTGCATCATTGAACAGTTAACTTGATTTAAAACAATGTAACTAATAACAAGCTGTTCTCTGAATAAAGTTGCTGGAACAAGCTTCAGTCACGTTGAGAAGAGACTGAATGAACATCTGAATTATATGTCAAACATTTTGTGGAAGGAGGAAAAAGTTGAAAATTTGAGCATGTGTTGTCCAAGGGTCACGTCAGTTATCCAGAAAGTCAAGCAGGACATAAGTTGCATGCTTCACATAGTTTTAATGACTTTGTATTGGAGCTTACATTACTGTTTCACTGAAGGCCTAGTTGGCAAATGCACGGCACACCACTGGCACTAATCAATCCAAATCAAACCACCATGTCGTTTAAGATATCATTACAATTTTCACCTTTTCTATCTTTTTGTACTTCGACTAGGAAAAAAAAACCTGGTGCAACAGTTGGAAGCAGCAATGATGAAATATAGCTACAACTGCCAAAACGGTGCTCTTTTTATCGCTGACTCCAACAACATCACAAAACCTGAATCATCAAAGGCCGATCAATTGCGTGGAGATTACTCAGAAAGGAGTTTCTCCCTCCCCGAGTTGTTCCTTTCTCCATCCCGATGAAGAATAGATCTGAATTTAATGATGTTTGTAATGAAAGACAAATCCCAGACTAATTACTTTAAAGAGCTGTGATCGTGTGTTTGGTGCAGCGTTGAACGTGTCATGATATGGTAGAGATTAGAACAGGCTCCAAACCGCTGTCCCGCGGTGAGAGGCAGCAGCTGTGTGGACCGGTGTAGTGCGTATCTAGGACATGCTTGGCTGCCTGATGGGACGGCACCAGCCTAATCACACGGAGGTTGGCAAACACGCGCAAGGGCTGTGAATTAGCGGAGAATGATTTGAAAAGTACCCGTTATCGAAGGGGGAAATGATAATGTAAATATATGGCACAACGGCAGCCAGCTTTTAAAAAGGAGATTTTACAAAATGAAAGGCCAGATTTAAAACTCATTATGCTTCGGTAATTGTGCCAACCCAGCCTCCCAAATCTAATGTGTGCGCAATGTCTCGACAGGCTGCAGTGTTGAGAATGCTAATGTTTATCAGTGTGTATTATAGAGCTATGATCATCAGCTAGAGCTAAAGGTGACTGTGGCTTAGGTGGCAAGCCATTTAGAGGATGACTAGTGGTTCAATACTTGCTCTAATAGAATTCATTTTCATTTATAGTGTCCTCGGGGGAAACACTACACCACGCTGTGTACTAGTTAGAGTAGTCTTGTTCAATGACTGACTGACTTTATGACTGCATTGGATCTTTTAAAAAAAATAAACCCTTAATGAACACAAACAGTATCACAGTGAAGAGAAAGCCTTGTGCACAAAAACTAAATAAAAATAGGCAAATCCATTGTCAACCAATTTTGTTTACCACATTTCTTGGAACACATATACATGTAGGTCATGTGTGTGATATTAGTAACTAAGAATACATATCCTACCTATTTTCAAAGGTTAAAGACCTGTTTGACTCAGAGGCTGTGTTTACATTCACTGCAGAAATCTGATAATTCAAAACTCTGGGTTCACATGTGCCACTTCAATTTTAGATTTTAACTGGGCAGTCTGCTCGTCCTTCGATTAGCCAGCTCCTCCTTCAGGTAGAGCAGGCTGAAAAGCTGCGTGACTTCTTAAAAACATTGGTAAAAAATGAGCCAGACTGGTTAATACTTGTTTAATATGAACAGATCCTAAAAATGATCCAGTTCCTGTTGTTATTCTTGAATGAATAGCAGCTTTGTCAAAAGGAGAGGTATTGAAGAATAATAACGGAGAGGTATGGACAGAACTTGAGCTTATGGAGAGTTTGCTCATAGAACTTGGACATACAGGTGAGGGAGAATTAGGTTTAGCAGTTATAGATAAATATAGCATTTTCTAACCAAGATGATGATCAAGATGTGTCTAAGATTATTACCAAACACCTGAAAAAAGTCCATCTTTCTTTTTGAAAGTTTGTGCTTTAGTGTTAGAATGGTGGGCATAATGTTACTTTAGTTTCCTTGGTTTATGTCTTGCCTATTACATTTAGTAATAGGCAAGCATTTGAGCTGAGCATTTTAAGCATAAATATCTATGTTCCATACAGTATGTGGGCTCAAATGATCATGTCCTCCCTGTTGTCTACATCTTGACACATGTTTCTGGTATCGCATTCCTTTTTAAATCCACTCTCTCTCCCAGTGTTCTCTGACATTGTTCTCTCCTCTCCTGAAACCTGTTGAGCTCCTTCCTGGCGCACACGGATAACAACACTTTTCCTCCAATAGTCCGAGCCTGTCAGAAACCATTAAAGAGCGAATATGTGCGGCTCTAACGCCCGGAGGCAGGCTGTCAGGGCCTGCTGGGAGATCGTTCACTCCCCCTAAAGAGTCACCCTCCGCTGGGCACGTAACGAGGCCAGCAGCGTCGCGTCGCCTCTGCCTGGATCTCTGTGACCAACATGGAGCGGACACACACACATGCTATCAAGGCACATGACTTACTGTGACGGCAGGGGAGCGCATTAGGACGGTAGTTTTCATGGTGATGTTTGAGAATTGTGAACTAAAGTGACAAAAGAGAAATGCTGACAGCTTATTGCGGAAGAATACATTTATTCATATGGTGTATTTCAAGTTAAAGCTGCCAGCTGCTGACAAGAAGGTCCTATGTCAAAGTACAGCTGCACAATGAGAACGAATTGACATATTTGATAACTATGTTGAATTTGGCAGATATCATCATCCTACTATTTAATTCCAACACTGTGCAATCCATATAATTTAATTAAAGAACTCAAATGATGCCAAAAAAAGACAAACAATTTAGTAAATTTGTAACATTATTACTATAACTGAACTTTTCCACATCTAGTAAGGTTGTATTAGCAAAAAATGTATAAATCTTAGTCAGATGAAGACCTCTGTGATTTTGTAGTTGACTTGTTACAACAAATCTTAAGATAAAATCACAAAGGGGGGAGCAAAAAGGCAGGAAATGTGCCTTCAACGAAGAAAATAAGTTTGCAAACAGGTAATAATAATAGGGTAGAATAAAATAAATGATAAATGAATTATTGTGACTTCTTGATATAAATGGATATTGGCACGATCTGATATCACCAAGTTAAGTTAAGAGTCCAGGACCAATGTCAAAGTTGTTTGCCCAGGACCAATGTTACGGCCAGCCAATCAGGGGTCAGTTGTGCCAGATGAAGGGAGGGACGGTCTGCTTTGAAATCTTGATGTCATGACAAAAATTAAGTAATTTTGGATAGATCTACGAGTTGATTTGACTGAAAATATACCTAAACCTAACCTTAAAGATTTCCCTGTTCCTAAATGTAATTTTTGTTGTTGTCAATATGCAAAGCTCATCATGGACCAAATGAAGAAGCAGAGTCTGGTCATTCCATCAAGCTTTGGAGGTCATTCGTCTTGCCATAAAACACATCTCTCTTGGACATCCCAGCTTATTTGAAATTCTATGCCATATTGTGATGCATTTAGCTACTTTACTGCTGTCTGCCCAACTTTAACTGGTAATAAGCGCGTCACTCATCTTGTTTACGAAACAGTTCTCAAAGCCACATACAGATAAATCTCTATCACACATAATTTCCCATTAGCTTTGGTTTAGTGGCTAAATATGCAACAAAACGGCCACTATCCTCCGCGAGACCAGCTGTTAATTGCTTTGTTTGAAGCTCAGACATTCCTCTGTTTTTTGTCCGTGTGAAAATACATTAGAGGCTTCTCTTTGAGTCCCTTTGAGCTGAAGAGAGACAAAGAGACGCGATGGTTGGATTGTAATGTGATGGGAGTTGGGAGCAAAATGCAAATGCTTATTTACTCTGAAACTTTATGTTTTTCTAATGAGAGAAGTAAACTTGTGGAGCAAATGTATTAACCTTGTCTGTACTTGATTTTGAGTGTCCTACTTACATACAGTAATGGCTGAATTGAGGGGAGACACTACAGGCAAAAGTTTCTCCATATAATTACACTGAAAGTTGTAACTTCAAGGGCCACTTTCTCAAAATACATTTTTCTTAGACTTTTCCAACAATAACTCGGCTGTCAAATTTCCCATTCTTGTACTTAACAATATTTAGATGGTTTGTTCAGAGGGAATTTAATTCCTAGCTGAGTTCTGCCCACTAAATTTGTTTTTATTTTTACAGATTTTTTCACTAATAACTAGTTTATTCAAAAACTATCCCCTCTAATTTTAAACCTAGCTTGATCTATTATTTAGATTTCGTTGCTGAAACAGAGTTTCTGGGGGCATTAAATGAATTGTGTCAAAAATAAGGCCGTAAATGTCTTTAAGTAGAATTCAAATTGGCATTAAATCAAAAGTTCTTGGAAAATCATGACATTGCTAAATTAATTTTACCAAAAAATTAGGGTCTAGACTGTTGGTTCCCAACCTTTTTTGTGTTGCGTACTCCTTGGGCCTTTCATTTATACTCCAAGTACCCCATGCTTCGATGGTTTTGTTGATTAGTTAGAAAGTGAATGACAAAAACTCCAATTTATCAGGTAAAAGATGCCAAATACTCTCAAAATCTCACTCTTTACAGTTAAATGTTTTTGACCATAATAATCAAAAATACAATTTGTTTAATCTTATTTTTTATCTGAAATTATTCCAAGTACTCCCTGCAAACCTCCGTACCCCTGGTTGGGAGACACTGGTCTAGACTGGAGTTTTGACAGAAATCACACTATTTCTGGTCAAAAGTATCCATTGTATCAATTTTTTATTGAATATGGAAATTAATATTAAATATGTACTGATTTGTTGAAAATATAGGCAATTTTGGCCATTTGTACACCTGCCTTATTTTTATGTGAAAACCTAAAATATTTATGTCAGTAATCCACATCAAAGGTTTCATATTGACATCACTCAATTTAAATGTTTCCACTGTCCACCTCACACCTGTTAATGTACATTATATCCACTGAAATGCATATTCAAACTTCTTGGACAAGCAGACCATTTTACAGCAACGATAAAGACACAAGCAAATGCACTTACACAAACACTTCCATCTCACCAACTAGTGTAAACCCCTAAAAATGATATAATCCTGCATGTTGCTTACTCATTAACATTTTACTCTGCGTCTCGTGGCATTATTTAGCTGTCTGTATTCAACTATGGTGCGAAAAATTACCCCATTACAGCCTCAGCCCTCAACAGTAATCAACAGGAGCACATTACCAAACCAGATGGTGCTGACTACACAAGTAAATTAGACTCCAGCTCCTTTTACAAAACACTGGCACCACAATGGCTAATACAGAAAGCTCTTGTATAAAGTCACCGCTTACGCATCTGACCTGCCCCTGCCCCTCTCCGCGCATACATTGACTGCGCTGATCACATTTTGGCTGTTCAGAGGCTTCGACGGGATGCCTTCGAGATGATTTTACAGCTTTTTCCCCGTTACTCACTTCTGGCATAGTGTAATTGTATGCAAATCCCTCGAATAATAAGACAAGCGGCGATGGTCCAAGCGAAGGTGTCACTTGAGGGAGCAAATATGTGATGGGAATTCAGCTTTTCTTTTCTTTTTTTTGTGTTTTTAATTGGCTGCAGGGGCTTTCTACGGCCAGAGAGGGGCAGTGTGGTGTTGCGTGCAGCGTGCCCACAGCCTGTCCTCTGGAGGGTTTTGTGCATGAGTTTGAGGGAAGAAAAGTGAGCTAGACCAGGAGGGGAGGGGAGGGGAGACATGCATTATTAACGTTACTATGGAAACCTTGATTAAGATAACACCGTGTTGCTCTTGTGATGATTGCAGTGAATATAAGGAAAGAGGCAGTGGGCAGGCATTTTGATTTAGGTCCAAGAAGCATTATGTGAAGGAGCAGAGACTTTGGGTAACTTGTAACTTGATTTGCAAGCCGCCAAGAGCACAAATGGATCATGTATATGGAGCGATTAAAGGTATAAATATTCATGTGCTTACACTACCACATACTGTACAATATAATTTACCAGTGGCCGCCTGTTATAGAGTATGCAGTGTGAAAAGAGTTGGTGAGGTACAGCATGGAAAAAAATAAATGGAAATTGTATAACATTACACGTTATACAATCTATGAAAGTCATAATTTGTCCTTTTTGCTGAAACGTACATGTAGTTACAATGAAATAAATTACTTGTATTTTGTTTTGGTTGAATTATTTAGTTTTTAACAGGTTCATGTTTTTTTTTCTTACTCTTAATGCTAATCACATGGATAATTATTGTCCACTGACTAATGTACCTGCCTAAGCATGGGCGTACTATAATAACTGGACGGTGTAGCACCCCTTAGACCTGTCACTGACTTTATGAATGGCTGCAGCAAAAATCCCCTCAGGCCTAGAAAGGATTTCTTCCATAGAATGTAATGTAAAACAGCTTGTGTTTGGCTTACAAGGCACCTACAACTTTCTAAAAGATCCAATTTTGTGGAGATTTATATTCATTTTAGCAACATGGACTTGTTCTCTCTTAGAAATATTCAAAGAAACAGGAGAATCACATGCTCATGAAGACAATACCGTAAAGTTGTTTCTGGGAAAGGCGTTCGTAAAGGAAAAATGAAAATCCAAGGCATTCCTCTCACATAAAGTCCCTGCTTGACAAAGGCTTGTAGGAGCCCATACACGTAGAAGAAACCAGCAAAATTTACCAGCCCACCACAATAAAGACTAGAAAGATGTGTTTTTTTCGTTTTCCCTTTTAAGATGCAACCTAGCCTTATTCTAACCGATCTCTGGCAATGGTGTGCGCTGGTTGGTTGGAACCAATAACATGGTGCGAGTAGAGGCATATGCTGCAGCACTCACATGAGGGGCACAGCGAGTCTGCCGAGTCAGCCCATGAATGCAGAAATAAATGCGGAAGTAACATGGAAGTTCATTTATTATTTTTCTGCGACATGTGCCTTTGGGAAAAAAATTGGCGGCCATTTTGCCTCACCAGGGTTTGTTCCCTATTCTGAGTTAAAGGCAATGGGTTCATCAGCAAGGCCTCTTACTATACAGAATACACGGCCTAAAAGTAGTCTAACATTGTAGCAGTATGACTTTTGTGATGTACTTTACACATTTACTTGCCACAAGTCCAATTTAATTTCTATCGCGCTGCAATATGACCAGAAATGCCTGCAGCAGCACAATCCATAGTCTATAAATATATCCAATGTATTGTACAAATACAGCGTGTCTTTGTGAGGGCTCGTTATCCGCGCTGCTCATTACTTTGCCTTTTGTCAAACGGAGAAGGTCAGTCGGATCAGAAGCCTGCTGTAGAACGCTGACCCTTCTATTTAAGTCTGTTCCTATTAAACTCCACCACTCTCCCCCTCTCTCACTCACTCTATTGGTGTGTTTGTCTCCGCAGATTGCCTTCTCCCAGCACAGTAATTTCATGGACCTGGTGCAGTTCTTCGTCACGTTCTTCAGGTGAGTGCGGGAAAAATCAAATTCTTTCTCCACGCCGCGGTCGGAGGCGCTCAAACGGACACAGTCCCTCTCCGGCAGCCCGCGAACAGAAGTGATGTATTAGCAAATGCGGCATACCCAACCATTTACTGTGAAGGAGTGCTGCCACTGCCCACTGGTTTCATAAGGGCCGGATAGCTCTCGGCGCGCACAATCTCGCACAAGCTTTCATCTTATCCGCCAGATGCACAGCGTTAGAGTGCGTCTCTCTGCAATTCCTCGCAGGGAAATGGAAAATGGTGGTTAAATTGCGGCCCGTCTATGGCAACAGTAAATCACACACAACTTATTTTGAGTCACAATGCATCTTCGTGAAGCATTTGGATATGGAGGAAAGATGATGATCATTGATATTAATAGGAGGGTATAATGGTGACACGTCGTGCTAAACATGATAGCCACATATTGTAACTGTTTGCTGGTTTTTTAGACATCTGGCAACTCCAGATGCAATACAGACTTAATTTAAACTTCCATATGAAGCTCCTTCGTTTTATCGACATAAAAGGTCACTGTGACAGCGTTGGCTACAGTTGGCTTCAGTTTATACAAATCAACACCTCTGCTTCCCTTGTTATTTCCAAGTGAGAAGAACTGATGAAAAGAAAAGAAAGAACAGACTTTGGCTTAAAGGTACACTGCTTCTTTAGATATTTTTCTCTCAAATGTTGCGTGGTGTACCTTTTTAACTTGAGTAACCAGTGTTCTGATAATCCGCTACCCCTCAGAGCAAGCGTTGGTGTTTAGGCCTCCGTGAATGCCACATGAAAACTGTACTTTTGTTTTTTAACTCCCACTTGTGGACTATTGTTAATTGAACTGATTTGTCGGGGGGAAAAAAGTACTGTGTTACGATAGGGTTATCAGAAGCGTGCCTATTCCCTAACATCAAGGGGACATTTAGACCCATTACACGGCAGGAGAAATCTACAGAAGACAAATTGGCACTTGGCCTTGATGTGAATTGGATCAGACTTACTGCTTGCTTCTATTAAATTTACTTTTGACGTTTCCTCAATTCAAAGGCATATAAGAGCGTTCATATACAGTACTGCAGGCTATGGCTAAGTGGACTTGCATTGTTCAATGGTATTGTATAAAGTAGAAATTTGACATTTAGCGGTTTTATTAGGGCAGCATGTAGCGCTCTCGCTTCACAGCAGAAGATAATTCCCAGTCTGTCAAACCTGTCATTGACAATGGCAATAAAGACTATTCTGATTCAGTAAGAAAGTCTTAAGTTCAATTTCTGGCCGGGTGGGGCCTTTCTGCGTAAAGTTTGTAGGTTTTCTCAGTGTCTGCGTAGTTTTCCCCTTCCTCTAAAACATGTATAATAGGGTCCCTTCTGGAGAAACGTTTAAATCTCAATGTTGTTCTACTGTGTTTTTCTACTGTGTTCTGTTCTTCTTTTTTCCCCACCTTAAATAGAAACCCTTTAGCTGACATTGGCTTTGATTTCTGGTATTGATGTAACGTGTAACATTTCCGACATACCGCTGTGTAAACACAATGATTGGCTTCAGCTCTTGTGTGTGTTCCTCACTGTGGAACATTGAGTGTGATTTAACAATGGATAGAGCTAATGGGTTGTTGGACAGAGCTCCCTTATCTAGAATAGGGCGAAAATAAAAATGAAAATGGTGAAATAATAAAATAAGAGGTTATAGGACAATAATGACTTATTAAAGAGAGGCCAAGAAGTTTCAATGGTAAGTCCGTTAGAGCGAGGAACCTCCTAGTTCCTCCAGGATGAGCCTCGACTTCAGGGACTTCAGGAAGAATGAGGCTACAGTTCGCCCATTGTTAAGTTGTGTTGCAGAACCATTGATACGGAGTAACAAATGGAAAGTAAATGGAAATATCACAAAAGTTATATCAGGTCACTTTTACATGCCATCTTGTTATGAACCTGATTCGAGGCAAACTTCTGTCCTTTGAGCTTTTTTGCATACATTTTATTTTATTCAATAATTTCCGTTGACACTAATGGGATTCCCCGCTCTCAGGATTGGATTAAGTGGAAATGCTTCAACAACAAAAGTGGGCACAGCTGAAAAAGGTGACTAAAGGACAAATAGTATAATTGGTTGTTCAGCACAGTTCAGTAAAGAAAAACTCTTGGTCTGCATGAAATGGGTAGATACTTCCCATCATACTGAACAATAGGAAACTCCACTCCACAGCAGTTACCTTGGCAAGTGTGTGCCTCACATCGCCCTTGATTTTGCCCAAAAGTGTGCTGCCGTTGCCGCTCTGATTTCCCCCGCGTTGAGTAGCGCTCCTCTGGGGGACGGTTAGCGGAGCCGCCCGGTGCCCGTGGTCGTGCTGTGAACATGTGACGCCCTGCCATGATGAATCCCTACGCCTTTTATTCCATTTTGCCCAGGAACCGCTGTAATGTTTTATCGATTCAGAAACGAGAGGGGGGCCCACAATGCTTTGCAGCGGTGTGTTTGATGCATGTGCTGATTCTGCTGTTTGAATGTAACCCAGCGGAGGATCCTCATATTTATGTGCCGGCTACAATACTTGCCGCCATGTTGTTTTTTATTGATCGCGCAGCAATGTAAAGGCAGAGATTTGATAGCACCGATCTCGAGGTTTCTTTTTTATTTACTTTTTCCCCTTGCACAACCCAGCGCTTTTCCAATATACAATGATGTTTGATAACGTTTCAAATGAATCTGGAGTGTGGAGAGCTTTTAAAAGCACTATAGGAGCCCTCTGCTGCATACTGATGCCCCCCTGCAGTCTCTCCCATGATGCTTAAGTGTTTATAGCCTCGCTCAGCATCTGCATCTCTCTGCGTCAGCACTTGAAGTGCACATTTGCTGCATGTAGCGGCAAATACATATCAACACTTTTACATGCTTTAGCCTTTGCTCTGGCTTCGATCTGCGAGTCCTCTCAAAACGATCTCTTGTTGTGAACTGTGTGAAGCTGAACGCTTGCATGTATGGTACCCTAAGCAACCTGGTTTGGTCTAAATAATGCAGGTACCGACCAGGCTAAAAGTAGTAAATGTGAGCAAACGGCACTGGTAGATTCGTGTTGAGTTTGGAGATGAGCAAATCACTGTGAACTATGTGAGGTTTGTGGTGACAGTTGTTAAGTATTCATTTATATTCAGCCACTAACTCTAGGGTTGGCTATTCATTTTCCCACCACGGGCAATGGATGCTTCTGTCCTTGAGCCGATAAACATTATTGTGTTGACCAGGGATCTCCAATCAGTAGCTCGGGAGCTCGCCAGCCCTTTCCAAGTAGCTCGCCAAAGGCTTTCTACATATACTTGATAAGTCATATTTTAGATGCATTTTATTTGTTCTGAACAAAACCTCTCCAACCATTTTAGTGAATATAGCAAAGTATAAAGTGGAAACTACTGCCATATTCTTTTACTGTGTTGAGTTATCATCTTGATCGTCCTTTAGGCCTAGTTACACCTGTTTGTTTGAAGCATAAGTATAGCTCACTGCCATGTTTGTCTTGTTTCCATCACAGAGAAGGATTGCTCAAATCGTCATATAAACAAACTTACAGATTGATGATTGTGCATGGTTTGTACATGTGACCATTCATAGACTGCTTACAGTTTACATCACTGTCATGATGCAGTTCTAAAGGAGATGCCTGCTGTTAATATGATATCGTGGGTGTAGTTTTGTAACAGTTATCCAGAAAGTGTTGCACACGTCCTGTTGTATCAGTGATTAACTCTTTTCCAAATCACTGTGCTCCATGGACTGTGTACAACAGCTCCTCCAGGAAGTCTGCGCCAATGTTAGACTCACAGAGTCAATTGTTGGTGAAATTAATTACAGTAATTACAACACTCTGTCAGATTTTTTGGTCATGAAAATAAAAATGAGTAATCATTTGAATAAATCTTGTTAGAAAAAGAGCGGCTACTGTTTGCTGGTTGCGAAATGGCTTTGACTATTAAGACTTTGTGTTTTAGTCAAACAAAGACATTTCGGACTGTTTCTCAAATGAACGAGCGTGTACCAGTTTGAAGCTATGTCTGAGACTTGATTTGCATGAGTGAGTTGAATATTTAGCTGACTTTTGTAGTACACAGTGTTCGCTGTTGAGTGTTGTGACTCACTGCTGCAGTCTTCTCATGACTTGTATCCCTTGTGCACTTGTTACTCTGTCATTTCGTTCTCCTTCCCTATCCCATACCATTGTGCCTCTCTGTCCCCCCTCCGTCTCCCTGTTGTCCCACTGATGCAATAGACAACAGACGAGTAGCTCTAAAGTTAGCATCTCCCCTTGTCCCCATTTGCCTGCGCGTTGTTGGTGCTTGTTTGTTTAGCGTGGGAGGAAGGGATGCTAATTAACGTGGAAATTGTTTGCTCACTCCGTCTCTCTCTCTCTCCCTCGCTGTTGGCTGCTCCTGCACGGTGCCACTTTTCCCTATGGGGACAGATGAAGGTGGTGCCATAGCGTTATCTATGAAGCCAGCCAGTCCCCCTCCTGCTATACACATACATGCATTAAACAACAAACACATTTTTCTCCTCCAACTGTCCGTCAACTGTCCATTTCCAATCTCAGCTTTTAGTTAAATTACAAAAAGTAAATGAACTCCCAATGTTATTTGGCAAATTGAACGTTTTCCTGCTGGTCTGGAAACCCCCGGGTATAGACACCCAACATTTTATTTTGTGATGAAATATTATTTTGAAAGCTTTTTTTCCCGCAAACTGTCACATTTTTACATTTTAAACTTGGCCACTGTTGTACAAGCAGCCTTTGAAGTAATGCTGACCTGAATGACAAATTTCTTGGCTCGATAAGCCCAAACAGCTGAATGCGGGAAGGCAAAGGAGCTTTATTGAAATTAAACTTTTAAAAATTGAACAGGACGACTTATTTGTGAAAATTTTCTGGGGCAGTGGCTTGCATTGAAGTCTAGCTTGAAACATCGCGTGGTCTACATTTCGCTTTCTGTCAGTAACAAGTTAATTTCGAGGTCTCTGAGACGAGAGGTTACAAAAAGTTCATAAATTAAAACCAGAGTTGATGGAGAGAGTCAACAATACCAGCTTTCAACAGTGGTTTCCAAATGTTGAGTCACTGATTTTTCAGGTTCTCCAAAAAATA
>OMNZ01024549.1:0-15308 GCA_900303255.1 Lesueurigobius sanzi | reverse complement strand
ACCTCTTCTTGTGGAAGCAGATTCAGACTTGGATATTCAATGTTCATACACTGACTGTTCAATTGTCTCCAGGCCTGTATTGATGGTAATAAACTTCTCCTGCATTAGACATCCAGATTTGGTCTACAGCCTTTTCTTACAAACTTACAACAGTTATGAAATTTGTTATTGTTTTGATAGTGAGTCCGTAACATTGAGGGGTCTGTTCAGAGTTAAAAGAATGCGTGTGTATTGAGGCCTGGCTGTAGATGGATTTCCCAGAGAAGAGGGTTTTTGCGAATGAACAGACCATTTACTCCTTAGTCATGGAGATGTTTCCTCTTTTGAGAGTATTGTGGTCTTATTTATCCACTGAAACTAACTTATCCATTCCATTCTTTCTATTTTGGTCATTACGAAAATGGCCTGACTGTTTTTATGACCTTGATGTGTTAAATTATTCACAGTATCATCCGTGAATGGAAACACTGCATTGACTGTTGGGCAGAAAAAGAAAAATCAATAAAGGCCTGTTATGTGGCCGGAAGGGAATTTGTTTCACACTAAATCAATAATACAACTCTGGGACTTGAGATGTCGTCATGTTGTATGCATGTTCTGTGGAAATCCCCGAATCCCCATTTAGACCCCCATAGACACACACTCACCGACGCACACACATACACGCACACGCACACACGCGCACACACACACACACACACACACACACACACACACGGAAAAAGAAGAGGCAGAGAGGTGGTTGTATTTTGTCATGTCTGTATTTTGTCTCTTCACAAAACATGTACAGGGAAAGGAAACGCTTTTCAAGAGAACCTGAGGTATTTTGCGTCAAGCAGCCAAAGGTATCTTTAAAAACTTGTCTAAACTCATCAGTGTTCTTAGATGCGTTACTATTTACAATAATAATAATAATAATAATAATAATAATAATAATAATAATGATATCCACAGTATTAGCAAGTGGGACAGTCTGCCTCATTGTTATATTGATCTAAATCATTTTAAAAAGTAGGACAGGTTGCTGCTTGAGCCTCATGCCGTTTATTGGGACAGAAAAAACGTCAACACTGGAATCAGTTTTTCATCATAGCTGCAGTAGCAGGTCAAAGTTCAGAGAGAAAAGCTAAAAGCAAGGACATACACATGACACATTATAAATAAATAAATCTCGCACCAGGAGAGTCTTCCATTTCGGCGTAATTTCACTTGTATCCTATCAAAGCTTTGGGAAATACAAAATAATACAAATTGAAATCGAAGGAGAGTGAAGGAGCTTTGCGGGACATGCATTTGTGCTGATGTACCGGCAGCAGCAGCAGCAGCACTGGTGTGCCCTGCGCTGGGCTTGGCTCACTGAAAGATCCCCTGAGAATGAAAAAGAGCATGTGTGTGGGGGGGGCTAGTACGTGTAGAAGTGCATACAGTTGTAAGGGCTTGTAGTGTGTCGGTCAGAAGCTTTGGTGGGAAGCTTTGCAACAATGGCAAACTGGTGCTGGCTCTGAGAGGACAGTCTGAACCGCTGTTTGCATATACCGGTTGTTATGCAAGCTCTCCTAAATGGCAACGTGTGAGTTAAAAACTGAATTTGTGGAAATGACCAGAGAGCGTGTACTGCTACTCTGTCTTTCTTTGCATACAAACAGAACAGTCTTTTCATTTGAGCCCTCTGCTGGGACACTTATTCACCAGCTCATACAGAATCCCTGTTCTTGAAGATGGTACTATGGGAGCCATTCTACAACCAAAACATTGACTATTCAAACTACCACACTTGGCTTTTGTCAATAGCATCAATAGCATTAGGACTTTGTCATAGAAAGCAGAAAAGTGCATTTGAAAGCCATAATTCACTCTCCCCAAAGAAGGAACAGCACATATTGCTCACTGGATGTGTATTTGTATCACTGTGTGTTCATAAATACCATACAGCAAATAATTATAATAATAATTCAACAAAAGAAAATGAAAATCCACAAAACATTATATTATTTCTCATTACCAGAATGAACCAATACAATAAATTAAAGTATAACTGAACAAAAAGTCTATTAGGAGTCCATTAAAATTGCCATATATATTCATATTGTATATATATAGTGTTTGTCTGTCTGTAGTCAGCCTTTCTGGTGCATGCTCAGTGGTGACCGTAGATGGAATGAGGGGGGGGGGGGGTTATGGGAGGGCCCATCCCAAATCTGTCCCATCACGTGGTTAACACTGAAACGGGGGAATTAAAGTCTGTGCTTTAAGGAGAGCATCATCTGCTGCAAACAGTCTCGGGACGGTCTGTAGGTTGAATCCTTCATAGTTTGGGGTGCTGTACCATTATTAGGAGATGTCCATGCTGGATAGACTTGTGCTGTGGTGGTACATAGACACAGTGTTGAGAGCGAGTCTGTTTTGGCGATGTTGCACAGTTCGCAGCAGGGGAGAGACGGGTTGGATGTAGCCGTGCGATAATGTTTTGAAGCTTTAGAAGGAGAAACAAGGCTTGGTTCAAATCACAAGCTTAAACACCCACATTATAGTAGACCATAGGCAAGCAGGTACATTATAACAGGGAGTCTCCATATGGTTTAGAGATGCAACACAAGACTTGTCCTGGGTCAATTCTTTTTTTCCTCAAATAATTAATAAGTACCAACTGTTACCCTCATTTCCCATGTCCCCCAGGTCTGCATTGCACCATTGATCAGGCTCTGTCTTTCATTGTGCTACTCAGCACTAGTCCAGGTGCAAATGCAAGTTCACTTTTCATATTAGCTTTTTGCTGCTATCTATTTGCCACATAAGTCTTTAACACTGCCAAAAAAGGGAGCACAAGAAATATTGTCCAATTCCCTTCTGTACTGTCTTTGTGCTGTCCTTTTGAGTAGGTCCACTATTGTCCCAATGGGACAGTTGAGTTCATGCCCATTATCTGTCAGGACACCTCAATGATTTCCATGCTGCCAGAAAAACTTGACTGCTTCCCGATTTTGCCCAGTTCTTCTCGGGAACGCGTTTCGGAAATGCCATCCTCAAACTCCATCTGACAGCTTCGTCGATTGAACTGTTTGTCTGAACCGCTGTTTGCTGCACCATTAGACATTGAGTCCCGATGGTCTCTCTGCGTCTGTCCCGTGGGAGGCTTGTCCCGCTGGGCTTTATCACGTAACCGAGCTCCTTCACTGCACCCGAACGCCACATAGGCCGAACTGCTCCCTAGCCTCAGTGTTGACTCCTCTGCCGTACCGTTAACTCCGAGATCCATGTCTCCCCCTTCGATTGCCCCAAAGTGCCAGGGAGCGTCTGTGGTGGGGGTGACTGGAGTGACCGGGGTAGTGGCTTGGACAGTGTCTCTGTGTTTGGTCCACATTGTCCCAGATCCCACATTGGGGAGAGAGGGCAGGGACAGTAGTAGTGATCCCTTCAGGTTCTCTTCTCCACATGGGGTTCGGGAGTCCAGTGACAAGCTGAGTGTCTGGGGCGGCTGCTGTGGCTGTGAGTGGACAGGGGAACTGTGCTTAGCTTTCCTTCGAGGTCTGGCTGACCGATGAACTCCTTCATTTCCTCCTTGACCTAGCCCTCCGATGCTTCCCCCGCTGCCTGGAGAAGGAAACGGCGAGTCAGAAGAACTTGGACTGTCCTGGACGGGAGACTGGGAGCAAATGCCGTTTGATGTGCCTGATCCAGGACTGTCTAGTTTGCACAGCTTAGGGACATCTTCACAATGTGAGGGTGCCAGCATGGGACAGTGTGGACTGTTAGGGGAGTAAACAGATTTAATGTCTAGAGAAAAGGAGCGTTTGAGACGGTTAGTGTCCATGATCCTCTCTGCAGAGAGGTGCAGGCCATTGAAGCCCTGCTGAAGCGTTGTGGGAGACGGCAGTTTAGGTTCTGAGGGGATCTGTGGCTCTGCCACAGATGAGTCATAGCTGCTGTGGTGTCCATTCATATCCAAACATGTGCTGACCCCATTAACCTCCTTGTTACTGCTGCTCTCAGAGCTCTTCTCATCTGAGTTTGAAGTTAGGGCCTGAAGAATACGAAGTTCCTTTTCAAACTCGAGCAGCTGACCAAGGAAGTTGAAGTTTGGAGAGATGGACGGCCTTCTGTCCTTCACAAACCTGACAGAAAAAAAATCTGAGTTAGTGCTATAGAAGAAAAATCTGTGTAATCTAGACACAGCTTTGTTATTAGGGCTGTTACCTAACAGCTTACAAACTGTTTAGTTTCTTATGAATGGGGGGAGGATCGGAAAATCGTCTAGCATTTCCTTTTAAAAGTGGTTTATCTTTCTACAAACTCTGACACCTTAGCTCAGCTGGTGGTGGCTGGGAGGAGCATGTTTACCTGTAGGCATCATCAGATGACAAGCCCATTGTCTTCATGATGTATGCAATGGCAATGGTCGCTGAACGTGAGATTCCTGCCAGGCAGTGCACAATGACTCTGCAGTTTGACACCTTGGCTTTGTCTGTGGGAGAAAATGGGCAGATAAGTACAGATTACCATAGACACATTCTGACAGGACTCAAGTTTAGGGCAGAGTCTCTGGAGAATATCACAGTTTACTCAAAGCACATGACATTTCCGGAGATAGGGTCACACAGCGGAGGTGTTGTATCAATTGCCTTTGTTTGAGCTGCACGTGGACATTTGAGTGTGATATTAAATGTTTTTACATTCTAAAATAAACAAGAACATTTGAAAAGACAGTTTGCATATTGTCTAGTGCGCTGTTTTGTTAAGCACTGATATATTTTCTGAATTACATTTTATCTTTATTGCTAATCTATTTCATATTTGCCCCTTTCCCAACCACCCAAGTGTGTCAACTCTCAACTGACAATGGTAATATGAACTATTCTGATTCTGAACTTACCGATGAATTCATTGGTTTTGTCCAGCCAGGGAAGCAGTTTCTCACAGTAGTTGTCATTTACTGGGATGCGCATGAAATGGTTCTCACTGATGAAGTCTGGCTTGGGGCAGGTGTTGCTGGCATTCAGCACATAGGTGATACCATTTTGAGCCATGAGATCCTGCAGAGAGGAGGTTAAAAAGAAGTGTCATGTTTTGTTTGGAGGAGGCAGCATGAAGCATTAACTGGACATTGATGCATGAGTGAAAGCTTGTGTAATTGACAGTCACCTTGTTGAGGACATCCTTCTGTGATCCCAGGTAGAGGTGTGGCAGGATGCGAGTGGGCCCGACATTGGCCACAGGCAAACAGGGCTGGGACAAGCTCATAGGCAGAGCAGTGGCAGGCTTCCCTTCGCACAGGCCCGGGAAACAAGAGGAGAATGCAGCAAATCCTCCTACAACAACAGAACAGAGAGAGAGTTGGTCAGTTTCCATAGAATAACCATACATCATAGTCAAGTCAACCCAGAGCTTTAAAAACAACATTAGCAGAGCAAACAGGCGCAGCATTGACTCGCAAAGGTGAATCTGGGCTACAACGTCTGGGCCCCACCAGTGCAATGGGAGCAGAAGAGAGGCTCTGTGTGCTTTCTGTGCGCGAGCCGGGTGAACTGCCGGGCGGCCTGGAATGTGCGTGTCTGGCCCTTTAAGGGGCAGGCGGCTCCACTTTCAGCATATATGTGTGTGAGTGCGCGCATGGCTCTGTATCCTGCATGAGCTCATGTCCTGTAGCAGAGCATTGCGTCAGTCCCAGGGAATGAGAGAGGCCACAGGTGCTAGGCCAGGACTGAGGCCCAGTAACATCCCATTCACGATACACAAGACAACACAAAGGCACGACAATGTTTACATGCTTTTAAACCATCACTTTCACCGTTTGGAACTCTCCTACTTGTGACTATAGTGAATTATGGTTATATAACAACAGGGTGGGCGCACAGGCAGGAGGAGGAGGAGGGTGAGGTGCACTTTGGACCCTTTGAAGACTGAATATCAGCGAATGGGACGCCTTAACGGAAACTCCTGGGGCGATTAGGGCCTATCCTCTGCGGAGCCCTGCCTGCCTGACCTGATCTGGGATGCACCAACGTAAAGAGAGCGAGAGTGACTGAGACATGACATCACTGCTCTAAAGTAGCACACGGCCAGAACTTTGCCTTCCGCTGTAACACACACCCAGGCCGCGCCGCTCATGTAGCAACAGTTGGCAAGTGTACAGCGAGTCGGTGGCGCATATGTGCAAAAAGATATGACAAGGTGCGGAGACAAGTTGTGCATGAGATCAAAATGCTCCACTTGAATGAGATTTTGGATACGTTTCCCCTTTAAGAAATGTGGCTTCAGTGTTGTCAGCTATTAATGGAAACCGACGAGCAATGACATCAGCGCTCCTTGTGGGGGTGAGATGCGGAGATGGTGGAAAGCCTATATGGTTAGATCAAGTTGTCAGATGGCAAGGAACAGGAAAGAGTGTTGTCCTAGCTAACACCTGAACTTTTGGCTTCTATTGTGCGGCGTCTAAAAATACATTCGCTGGCCACATGTCCTCCGTGTGCCACCCGAGCCTCGCTTGGTGACCCGGGAGGCAGTGCCGGCACGCGGTAATTGATAAAACAGAGAGTGCTTTGAAGAACTTCCTGGCTTCTCTGTTCTTTGGATTTCTTGCAACACATGCAAAGATAATAAATAGTGCTGCTTATAGCCGCTGCCACTACAGGCCGATGGTATGCGAGGAAGCTGTACGTTCCAGGGGATTGTTAGATCAACAGGAAAAGGTTTGCGTCAGACAACAACCATTTCCCTTTGGATGTGAGAACATTGTTAGAGAGTTGTTAGAAAGACAAAGAAGCCAGGACATTCCACAGTGGAGACAGTGGGAGAAAGTGTCTTTGTGTGCGACCGGAATGAAAGCGTGGCTTAAAATATGCCTGTCCTGATAATATGGTCTTGCAAATGAGAAAAATACATTACTACTGACATTGCTGCATGGTAACAGGACAAATTCTTAATACAGGAGTGATACCTTCATATAGTGGTACAAAAGGTTAGAGGACTTTCAAACTACAATGCTGTTAACAAGAAGGTCACAGACGGGTCACCCATGTAATCTCTCAAATCTGGAGCTAAAAAAAGGTAGAGCAAGTAAATGATTACTTGCACAAATCGCAAAGATTGGGGCCATAAAGCGCCATGACGCGGCAGTCCCATTACGTCAACACGATCACAAAGTCCTTCCTCGTAGTCAAAGCAGCACTAATGGATGTTAGTCACACAGGAGACAGCATGTCATTGTCACCTTGT
Source organism: Lesueurigobius sanzi (assembly GCA_900303255.1). Taxonomy (NCBI): domain Eukaryota; kingdom Metazoa; phylum Chordata; class Actinopteri; order Gobiiformes; family Gobiidae; genus Lesueurigobius; species Lesueurigobius sanzi. The sequence goes on along the minus strand of OMNZ01024549.1, from coordinate 8,096 downwards.
CACCTGACAGAGCATAGAGCCGGGGGTTGCCATGGCGACAGGGAAGGGGACAGTGACGGTGATGGCGGCCGGCGCGCAAACCCCACAGTGACGTGGACGCGCGGAAAGAAAGTGCAATATTCATGGTATCATCGCGAACATATAGATCTGAAATAAAACTGGGAAAAATACTACATCAGCACCAAACAAAGTACATTTCAAAGCTGTGTTTAGGTTTTGCAATCTAATATACAGTATGTGCACATTTCAGTCAGTGATTTTGCAATATATTGGGGCCTCTTGCGATGTGGATATTGTGTCACCCCGCTATTGCACAGATGACATTTGTTCTCGTGTTGTGCGGCCCCTGGTGTGCTCGCATAAGTCAAAGAGACATGTCCTCACTTCCTCCCTCCAAAAAAGATGACACATGCGCCCATTCCAATCTGACAGCATCAAGTGTGCTTCTATACACAGTACAGTCACCCTGAGGTCACCCAAAATACCCTGTGACACACAGCGGCACAGCTGTCCATGACCTCACAAAGTCAACTGGGAGATGAGTTCACCTGATAGTAACAAAAGGGCTTTTCATGTAATCACACTGATAGAGTTTAAGAATTATTCAATGTCACTATAGAAAGGCACGCATTGTTCATAGACTAACATGATCTAAAAGCAATATGAAAAGTACCGTGGAACCACTGCTGGAATACGTCTAACACACTGTAGTGTCCAAATGCTTGTATAAGAGTGTCAGGAATCCAAGAAATCTTAGAGGTTTTGATGACACTATCTGAAGGTCTGGAGTGCACGGCCTTCTTTTCATTTTGTGCTTTTACTATTTCATGGTGAATAGAATCAAAATCAATAAGAGACCGTATGCAAAAGCTTTGCCAAACCGTCCATATTTCTGCCATGTCGTCATGTTTCTTGTACTTTTGGAAAATACACTTGAGCAGGATGTGACTAAGCCGTTTCTAAACACACTGTGAAATGAGGAAAAGGAAAAAAAGCTGGAATAGCCAAACACGGAGACGGGAAAGAGGGCACTGTGTCGCCACTGGCACTGCTGCGCTTGCCAGCAATGACTTCTTCTTTCCTCTGCCTACTTCATTACTTATGCAACTGTTGATTTGCCCTCCTTGTTCCCATTGGAACTGTTTCTAAACTTTATTATTGGTATTAGCTCTATTGCCTTAGAAGCAGCACTTACTGGCTTTTTAGCTCTCAGTCGTTGGATTTATGCCACTAAAAATACAGATTTTCAGATATTGTGGTCCCCACTGTACAATGGACTGCCAAAGTCAAGCACAATTTTTTTTTATTCTTTGATTTTTAATTTTGATTAATATATTCATGTAAACATGAAATAGGTGGGGTTATGGCAGTCCCCTTCCCTCAGGAGTTTAAATAGGCCTCTAGCTTGTCTGTTACCTAAAAACTACAAAAGCAAGAAGAAGCTTCTAAAGAGACAAGCGAAATGTCCTCTGCTCAAACAACCCAGTCCAGTTGATGATATATAAAAATCTCTGATAGTCTTTGTTTAGCTGTTTACACTTCAGTCTGGCTTGACTCAAAGAGCAGAAAAATAAGGTATACGTTGGGATATTGACTGAACCCAACACCTGCTGTGGTTAATGGGAGCAGCGCTGTTACATCACTGCTGTTGAGACCATTGACTGGCTCATCAATACACTCCCCCTCCCTCCCCCTCGTGTTGCTTTTCAGTTGGCCTCTTTAACTCGTCTCTTAATGGAGAGGGGCACACACCGCCGGGGGGCATTGATCTAGCCTGAATGACTTTCCCCGCACCCTCTGCCGCTCCTCTCTGTGGTCCATATCGTGGGAGACATGACGCCATCCTCCGTGCCCCTCCAGCTGTCCCAAACCACTATGAGGGGACATTAGCATCTCAATGTGACCCCCCCAGGTCCCCCGTACTCCGAACATGACATCATTGCACACATGTCCCACTCAGCTCCACAAAGAGTGTGCTTGCTCCAGCCAGGCAAAGGCACGGGGGGGCTCGTCTGTCAGAAATGCTCCTATTCAGGGCTATAGATGAGTGAAGAGGATGAGGTCATCGTTTTTGAAACAAGGCGTCAGGTCAACGGTGGCTTCTCATACTGTACCGTCACCCAATTGTCTCTAGCTGATGATTAAACTGTTTATTGTCTTTATCACAGGGGACAGATAGCGGCCCCATGTCACTTTGATGAATACAGTTTGTTATTGCATTACTGTACAGAGCTATGAGGCACTGTATTCACAGCTCTATTTCAGACACTGATGGTTGAGTGAGTGTGAGTCGGCCTGAAAATAACCAATGACAGGAACATTTCTATTTTGAATACTGATGATAATTGTGTATTTCCTTCAATAGCAAGCAGACATATAGTTATATGTGCAAACCTGCACATGTGCAGCCCAGTGTGAAGCCAGACAGGTGTTGTGCTAACACCCGATACTGTCTCTAATCTCATGCACATGGTGTTTTTGCAGTTTGCAAGGCTAAAAGTTTGAGTTATTAAGTTAATATTATTGTGTTCAGTCCATGTTATTTTTAGTTTCCAAATGCATTGCAGATAGGAAGGAATAAAAATGGTTTTAAATGTGCATTTGCCGTTTGTTTGTGTGAAAGCACCTGCAGCGCACTCTGCACACATATCAATATCACATCTCCACAAGAGTCTTTGAGCAGAGGACCGACCCAGCACGAGAGACAGCGACAAGCAGAGCAGAAGAAAAGGGAAGAAAAGGAGTCTTTGTGACATTTTACATGTCAGTGACCACAGGCTTAGCCAGGAGCACTATGTCAGGGCTCTCATCAGTATTTCCTCCTCACTGCATCTTGCCTTCATGATGTCATCCTCCTAATCCACACTTCCAAGCCTGTTCTCATAAACAAGTTAACAGGACTAACACAAAGGTGGGAAAACAATTAACATGTGGACTGGATGTCTGTGATCCATTATCACAACCTGCTGTAGCAGTAAATCCTCCTATTAATGCAGAGCACGACTGAGAGGCTCACTTCTCATTTCGCTTTCATTTGCAGCAGCCTGGACTAGAATACCTCAACACCTCATGCCTGCTGTGCCTTTGTGCTCATCTGCAAGGTACAAAGCACCAGCTCAAGCTTCTACCAGGGCAAATGCTTCAAATGTTCTCATTCACACAAACAGACAAAGATATTATTATTATGTGCATCTTATTCCACTGTCAGCCAACATTAGCTTTCAGTCTAAGCACCAACACATGCCTCGTTTCGTTCGTCCAGGTGAATACACACCTCGTAGCTCCCTCCCCTGCTTCATTCGACGGACCCTGATCTTTAGCCTCATGTCGGTGTCCTGCAGGTCGGGCCAAAAGCAGTCCTCCGCTGGAGCAATCACTACATCCAGAGGCATCCCCCAGAACACTCTTTCTCACTGAACACACAGGCGGGGGGGAAATGTTCAGAAGCTCCTCTCCACGGGACGGAGCGATCAATACCCTTCTGTTGGAAAATGTCAACAAACAGAAGAATCTGGCTGAGGTGAGAGTAAAAATCCTGTGCAAACAAAAAGAGGTCCAATCATCCACTGAGGAAAGGCACAAGTCCAAAATGTTTGTAGGCGCGTTCCTCAAAATCAGAAAGTCAATCTATGGCAAAAAAAAATCCCCCGTGCTTTCAGTGACCACAAAGAATTCAGCGTTGGGAGTATTTCGCGGAGAGTGGTCACGGCAAAGGGCTCGGGGAGAAAAAGGCACAGGACACAAGAGCATCCAGCTGTTGTCGCGTGGCCGTGTGCCCTCCGCGTTTCTCTGTCTCTGCGCTCGCTGTGCCTCTGTGTGTCTGAGTCCACAGTTAGAAGAGCACTATTGTTGCTGCTCCGCTCTGGCCGGCTCTCATTCGCTCAGTCAGTGGCTCACACTCCTCCCCCCGCCCCCCCCCCCCCCCCTCCCTCCCTCCCTCTCCCTCTCTCTCTCTCTCTCTCTCTGGAGCCCGCACTCCGTCATAGCTAATGTCTAAGGCATGTAACCACATTCCTTACTCAGCTAGCAAATATGCACCAGGGGCTTCGCAGGAGTACAGACCTCTATCAGGGCGCTGTTTAGCAGAGACACATGCTCTTCCTAGTACTGAAAGGCCACTTTGTCAGCAGAGAGTCAATATCATGCTCTAAATGTAACAGTTATCTTTGCCTGCTTCTACAGAATGTCTGAGGGGGGATTGTTGAAAGTGCATATGACACATTAGAAAACAATTTCACGAAACATAGTTAACATAAAGCGAGACACGGCAGGTGAATAGGGAAAAAGATCATAATTGAGGGATATTCATTTGGAAATTTTGCTGCATATTACTGATCTAAATATGAGAAAGAAATGGTCAAAAATGGCCAAAATTGCCTATATTTTTAGCGATGGAATCTAAAGAATGGGTAGAGCCAGGGTTAAATTTATGGTTTCATTTTGTTGATATATTAGTTACAAAGATTTGGTCAGAGGAACCTAAATTGTAAGTGAATACATCTGTAAATAATCAAGTTCTGCCTTGTTTTTTGGGGTTCGAAACTCAATAAATCAATCTAGGAATTAAATACTGAAAAATCCCTCTCCCTCTCAAAGTCCAACACTGGAACGTTTGGAGTCTGTAGGTGCTACCAAAGAGGAGATGTAAGAAAAACGCATTTTGAGAAAGTGGCCTTTGATTTTACAATTCTCTGTGTAAATCTATGGAGAAACATTGAATGTGCAACAATGAAACTCCTTATTGTGAATATTTGGATATTTATTTGTTTCCAGGTGAATATTTATAGAAAGTTATGAGATTAAACTGGCCCCAAATCTGAAAATTGAACACTTTTGCCTAAATTTGCCTAGTTTTTACTGGTTGTACATTTTTTTTTTGCAAAAGAAAATAGATGGTTTGAGCGAGGAGTGAAAGAAGCTATTTTTTGTAAAGAAAGAAAACCCCTCCATGAAGAGGAATGGAGGACTTTGCTTTAATTTAACCCCTGTTTATAGCAACATACTTTGCCCAAAGCCAGCCCTCTGTTGGGCTAATGAGGTTGGGCCAGAGTCCAGGGCAGGACTATAGAAAGGTGAGAGGAGCCTTTAAAACAAAGTTCAGGGCACGACAATAGGAAGGTAATGGGCAGTGATCAGATGTGAGTACGGTTGATGAGACTGACAACAAAGGTGTTTTCTCTAGCCTTTACAACAAAGAGAGATGGGACTTACAGATAAACCCCTCCTACTGGTCTTTATAAGGCCCACTGGCGTCCAAGTTTACTCAGTGCAGATGAAGCTCTTTGGATGAAGAGCAAAACGTCCTACACTTCAACTACAGAGTACATATGATTTTACATTTTTTGTAATGTTTGTTATTTCACTCCCTTATTGGACATGGACAGGAAGTGACATACATAGAGGTAAATGATCTATAGGTTGCCGTGCCGACCATATCAGACTAAAGAGAAATGAGTGAGTCAGAATTCAATGGAACTTTCCCTCCATCTATGTCATTGACATCAAAATTTAAATAAATTTTCTTCACTAAATCACCACTTCACTGAAGTAAAACTAAGATTAATACTTTCCACAGATTTTATATCAAAATAAATCATAATTAAACAAGGATTACAACTTGTTGTATGCACTTTAACAATGTCAAAATATTAACAAAATTGTATACTGTAATTGTGCATGTCTAGGCGTAAAATGCATTAGCACTTATTTTTGTTTGACGTGCTATTGCTCCACTGTAGTACTCATTTAGATGCTCAATTTATTCAACTAAAGTATTTATTATAGCAAATGGCGTATTCTAATGAGGTTGCCCCCGCATGGATTTTTTCCTTCTGCATTTGACCTCATCCCTCGCCCTGTCAGGAGCAGTGTGGCCCATCTCTAGAACAGGGTTTTGGCCCTGGACACGGTTCAGAAGAGAGGTTAGAACATTGGCAGCCCTCGTGCATTTGACTGGGCACAAAGTAGACTGCTTGCACTTTACTATGGAATGACAAACATGTGGGCCACAAGACCAGCTATGGAAACAAAGCTGCATAAGCCTCAGCACAACCTCTGGACGGGAGTCTTCGTCTGGCAAGTTCAGCAGCACTAATTTGAAATGTGCCTCAACTGGATTACGGTAAAGATATTGGTAGATGCTGCTTGACACCAATGCATATTTAAAAGTACAAAAACTACTATAGAAATAACAAAATTTGTCCTTGAGTGACTTGAAGAAATCTTTGTTTTATTTTACACTTAAATTAAGAAAAAAAGATCAAATTGCTCTCAAAATGAGACAAAAAATATCTTAATCTACTGTCTTTTTTAATTTAAGTGTAAAAAACTCACCTCATTGACAAAATTCTTGAAGTGAGTCATGCAAATCCACTCATTTCAAGAAAACGTTACTTATTCCTAGCTTACTTTTTGCAGCGTAGCTCCCCTAAAGCTCTCAAACTGGGTCAGATGGGTGCAAGTTCCGTCATCGCCCAGTCCAGGCTCGCCCCCCAAAAAATGAGCAAATAAGCTTATACAATTTGTCTGGTTCTATCGGGCCATCTGCATTGCTGACTGACCTCATCCCATCACTATAAAGGCCTGAATGAGCGCACGCGGGTGAGAACAGCCTTACGTCACCCTCCCCTGTTCATCCGCGGGTCACTGAAGAGGGGAGCGGGGGACGAAATAGGTCACTACATGATGTGCTTTGTAAGAAACGCTGATTGCAGTTCAAAAAGGGTGTCCCGCCGTGAGCTAACAAGCATACATCACAGTGGCGGACTTATTTGGAGTTGTTGCAGGTGGGGTTTGGGCAGGTGCGGCTCCGGGGTCACTGCACTTCAAAGCTTTGAATCCACATCGCCGTTTGGTTGTTCTGGCAGTTTGGCTCGAAACAGTAAACCCGGAGAATACGCAAATTACTCCCCGACACCTGCGGAACCAAAGGCGGCCTAAAAGTCAACAACGCAGAGGCGACCGAGGGGGCTCCTAAAGTAAACAACCCCAGTCACGGCCATGTCCCTCTCCTCCGTCCAGAATAGTAGGTGTGTTTAATTAGCGGATTACGGCCCGCATGCTATAAATTACAGCGAGTTCGCTTTATTGACTGCGCAAGTGTTGTCCCGCGGAGACAGAAATAGGTGGGACGGTCACTCTGGGCACCCCCTTCTGCCATCTTTGATTTACAGCAGCTTTTATGGTATGTTACCACGGTGATGTGTGCTTCATATACAAACAGAATCCAAATCCAGGGATGAGCAGGAGTGTGATTGAGAGGCCAAATGAACAGACACGTAATACAGTGATGGACAACCGAAAATGATTTACAGTTAAGCAGTGTCCCAAGTATTTTGGCTGTTTGTTACAGTAAAACATTAGGCTTTTTCTTGCATTGGCCTGTAGTGTGCTGAGTAAATAAATAAGAGGAAACCCACACAGAGACTTAAACGCTCCTTATGGTCCAAGAATCAAACCTGAGGCCTTCTTGTTGTTGAACACTGCTGCGGGACTCTTGTCTGCCTGAGGCCATCTCCCAGTTTAATGGCCTCTGCAACTCTCATCTCACTTATTTTGATCATTCTTGATGTCTGATATTGATTTGTTTTTGTCCATACCGACCTTTGAGATGACTCCTGTTGTGATATTGAGAGTTACAAAAATAAATTGATTGATAGATTGATTGTGAGGCGAGAGTAGGAGGCAATCAGCCAATGGTTCCCCTATACATGAGTTTCAGTCACATGACCTCAGTTTTCTGGGCGGCCATTTTGTTGCCCACAGGGTAGTGCAAGAGTGTATCAGCCTATGTGTCACTAAGTCTACTGTATCTACCTCTTCAATGTGTTCATTTAGTCTCAGGAGTGGAAATAGATCTTTGGCCTGTGTGGGAGCCTCCTGCTGCTTGAGTCCTGGCTGCTGCCACTAACTGCTCTTTGACTTGAAACCATTGTTTATGTAGACATGTACTCTCTTTGTTAAGATAAGATAAGAATAATACTTTATTGATCTCACAATGGAGAAATTTACTAAGCATTCATCAATTAATTGGCCTTTATTTTCATCCTGAGTGAGTAGTGATACTGTATTACTAATTATTGTATTGTGGCATAATT
>OMNZ01024541.1:0-11577 GCA_900303255.1 Lesueurigobius sanzi | reverse complement strand
AAGACAAAATTACTCAGAATAACGTCAAATATTCTGAATTCAAGCTAATTTTACTTATCAATATATCTCTTTTTGCAGTGTGTAAATAGGATCCAAATTTTCAATTTCATTATTACAAATTTGAATTTTTTTGGCCAAAAAGTGCCAAATTGTGCCCTATTTGTTACAATGGGATTCCGCCTAGACTATTTTAAATCAAAACCTCAATAACTTTTCAATTATTTATTGCTACAGATAAACAGTTGGCAAAAAGTCAATAATTAGCTGTAGTTACTATTTATGATGTTTATTTGCTTCTTTACAATGAAAACAATCTGCTGACCTGCAGGTGGAATTCATATTTTCTGTCTTTCAACCTCAGTTACTCAGGCCAACTATGATTTTCTTGAAAATGTTCACATCTACAGTGTCCCCATAAACATTCATATCATATGAGAGCAATATGAACATTTTAGACATTTTACAAGCTGTTAAAGCCTTCCAGAGGATATGTTTACCAAATTCGGAAGAAACAGCCACGGGCTTAAGAGGTTAAACGGCGGCGGGGAAAAGATTTTCTTTATTTGGGGCTAATCAGTGCCAGGGTGAAGTGCCCAGACAAAGGTCATGTGCTGCTGTGGAGATAAGTGATCCAACGTGCATCACCACCTCACACACAGCACACCGTCGTGTAACTGGCCGCTCGTTTTAGCCACTGTTCGCCGCCATCATCACAAGACATTTATGGATCCCTCGCTGGAGAATGACACACTCAGAAGAGGCAACAGAGGCCAGTCATCTGCTCATGTTACAGGCTCCGTGACATTTACACAGGCACCGATTATATTGATCCTCTGCTCCCTCTTAAATCAACAATGGCAGCAATAAAGATATAACAAACACAGATAAAATATATTGAAATATTTATTTTTTATTTCTATGGGCACTCAAATGCGCTCAACATCAAGAAACTATTCACTCACATTCATGTACAAAGACACTGGAGGTGAGTCCAGAGAGTCCTGAGTGGTCATACTCTTCTATCTGAGCCATAGTCCTAAAAATATAACAGTCCTATGAAAATAACATACTATATTTGTGCTTTTTTTATCAATTGTAGCTGGTTATGCAAATATTTTTTTTTACAATGGTTGTCATTGAGAGTCACAAACAACCCCTTAAACTCATCCCTGTCCCGTGTTAGTGTTAATCCAGCAGATATGGCCCCATAAATGTAGCATATTGCAGTAAGGAAGCTAACAGGATGCACCGGTCTGTGCCACCATAAAGATGAAGTGGGATTAAACATTAACATCTATTGGCTGCAACTGGTTTAAAAAGTTGGAAATGCTTATCTATTGTTAGCATGATTGTTACGCATTAGCAGTTAATGGTATTTGTATAGTTTTTTTAATGGTGACAATCAATGTGTTTGAAAAAAGCCAGTACATCTGTAAAAAAAATAAAAATAAAAAAGGGACACCACGTAACATTTCACCTAAAAAATAGAATAAAATACAAGGATTTATTTTATCCATGAAAAATACCTAAAAAATGAACAAACAGACATGTGTGTTTGCTGTGAGCAGCTCATGTCTCCTAAGACCTGACTTTAGGGCTGGGCCATATTAAGTCATACACTGTTATACTGATATAATGTTTGGATATGGTTGTAAATTTCTAATGTTGTGGTAGACGCGATACACAGTTGTGCTGAAAGGTTTACATAAACTTATGCATTTCATAGAATATAAATGAAAACACAAAAACCTTTATTTCACTCATGGTCAGTGGTTGCGTGAAGCCATTTAATGTTTGTTTACGCTTTTCAAATAGAAACTAGCCTAATGTCCCTGATCAAAAGTTTACATATTTTGCATCTTAAAAGGAGTCCTGTATTTCAGCTGAAGTGAGTTTTTCTTTGCTCCCGAACAATTTTCCTTGTTAAGATAATACTTCATTGATCTCACAATGAAGCAATTTACCATCATTCATCTTCTAGGAAAAATGGCCAAAAGATTAAAAGGGGTGCACTTAAAAAGGCCATGTAATCTTTTGAGCACCTCGCCTCCTCAGACTAAAATGTGTCAATGTGTAAAAATCCTCTAGTGTGTGTCTAGCTTTAATTATCTCCCAGATGAATGGACAGATTTAGGTGAATTTAGATTAATAAAATCTCTTTACATGAATTTACCCAGTTTGCTACTGTAAAGGCTGTGTTTTTGAAGTATTTTGTCATTTGTAAATTATATATCGCCAAATATATCGTTATCGCTATATTTCTCTCTTATATCGTGATATAAATTTTTGCCCTTCCTTGTGACTTCGGGAGCAGGGGTCTCCAGCTCGTCTCCATTGGAGATGTTGACTAAAGGAAGCAAAATATGGCATTTAAATAGATTAGGGCCTCATCCAAACCCGTTCTTTGATTATCCACTGCAAAAAAAAAAAAGATTCTGTGTCTAGCTGGTCATTAGGAGCATGTTTTGTATTGGCAACAGTGTAATCCAAAATCTTACACAGTGTACCTTTAAAAATACCACGTAAGTTAAAGTTGTGAAACAATTTATTTAAAAATAAATATAAAACCTTGTGGTTGGTGCCTCAGAGCTAATGTTTAGCTTCAGAGCAATAACGAGAATAGAAAAGGAAATGGGCTGGCACCGGTGTGAAGGGTTACATTGAACAAATTCAGATTGCTTTGTTTGATGTCGTTTCAAAGGCTTATCTTACCCACACTTAATGGAAAGCTTATCAAAATAAAACATGTAGAGTTGAATGGGCTCGCAACAGTCACATTGCTTCCTTTGGGTGGTCTAACAACAAGCTCTCAAAGTTCACGAGAATGTGTGGGCCCGACAACTGGACAGCTATATCTGGAAAAGACCTCCAGGTTGAAAGAAAGTGGCCACCAAACCTCCAGCAGCACCAGTCACTCGGCCGCTGAGGGACACCGGCTCAACCTGTGGCCACTCAAAGAGCTCCTAGGCGAGCACAAAACATCCCAATGTCCCACCATAACTTACTCCTAACAACTTCCCTGCCACAGGATTAGAGCCGCTGCTGGAAGACTGAGCACCTTGGCCTTTGAGGCAGAAACGCTCCTGACTAACTGAGCACAAAGACGGACATTGTTATTCAATATTGTTCTGTGAAACGCTGAGACGCTGTAATGGAAGCAAATAAGGTTACTTAACGGACAACAATGCTGGAACAGAACACTAGCTTCACATAGACGGGCAAATGGCATTAGCTCTGTTCATGTTATGGACAGACTGCAATGAAACTACACACAATTATAGATTACTGCCAACTATTTCTCTAATGTGACACAAGGACAAGTCCTAAAGCATGTATTGTACAGCAGCAGAGGTTGATGAAGTATCAAAGGTTGAGGCTCTAGTTATCCGTCATAATTCAACTCCAATATAAAATAATGATTTAGGATCAACACTGGACAATTTCCTGCAGTGATTTTCGATTCGTTTAGCATGATGTTTTACAATAAAGATTGAATTCACAGAGCATTTCCAGAAGCATTACCATTTGAGAGAAGAGTGAGATATGAACAGCTGAATCAGGTGGATTTCAGAACACTGTAGCTAAACCAGGATTATACATAATAGTACTGCAAGGAGACCAGACATTTAGCGGTTTGCTAATCTGTACAGGCATCAAACTTTACAAATAACGGCCTTTCAAACTGCTCATTTGATTTGATTGTGAACATTTTGAACATTCAATATTTAAATACATTTACCAAAACTACAAGACAATAAGCATAGTATCATTTAGGGGTGTGACAGTATCGTGAAGTTATCGTTATCGTGAGACATGCATCGCGTATCGTATCGAATTATGAGGCACCCACAGGTTCCCACCCCAGTGTCTTTTCACATTTTTATAGTTTATAAAGAGCATAAAAACTACAATTCATTCAAAGGTTTCCAGCATTTTGGTAAAGTTTTATGCAGACAGACAAGTAGGGCTGGGTACCGTTTTTTGATAGCAGTACTTTAACCTACACTAAATTATTGGTCAGCTAGATCAGTGGTTGCCAACCTTTTTTGCCTTGCGTACCCCTTGGGTCTTTCAGTTATCCTACAAGTACCCCCTGTTCACGTTCTAATTATCAGTACAAAAAAAAAAACTGTCACTCTTTACAGTTACATATTATTTTAAGCTTTCCCTTCACTATAATAATCAAAAATATAATTTGTTTTATCTTGTTTCTTTTGTCTGAAATAAATCCAAGTACTCCCTGCTAACCTCTGGTGTACCCCTAGGGGTCCCTGTACCCCTGGTTGGGAAACACTGATCTAGAACCATACAACAGAACAATAAGGCAAAGCAAATTTATTCCATAAAAGATTATTCATTAAAAAAAAAAAATCTATAATTTATTTGAGCTGAAACAACTTTCTTTAGTGCTGTGTCAGGACCCACCAGGCATCAAAATTTGCCTAAAAGGAAAATAGCACTTTTCAGTACCTTTAGTAGACTACCTAAAACATTTATCACTACCATACAGGTTTCGATGCCCTGACAGAGACATTTTTTGCACTTGCTTCATATAGCCTTATTGAAGTCAAATTCTTCCGGACCATACAGGTTTCGTTTAACGGTTCCCAGCCCTACTCACCTGTCCTCTGAAAACCAGCAGAAAACAACATTCTCATATAAACATATTGCATATAGAAGCGGTTCATACTTGTCTGCACCAGGACTAATGACAACACCAGCACAGCACTGAGTAACACCATGCTACAATGCTAATAACATTGACCAGTCCTTCATAAAGCCACACACAGTGGATAGACTTACTGTTCAAACCCAGGAGTTATCTCGCATGCGCTTGGACAGGGGTATGACGGCGTCCCTGTTTCTATCCTGTCCCATCCAGTTACAGCACTTTAAAGCTGCTGGTGGGGTCGCTCTACCGGCCGGCTTCCCGCTGTCCCATGCTGCTGCTGAGCGTGTCCCGTCCTGGGAGAGTCACAGAGAAAGAGCAACAGTGAGGCGGGGCCAGAGGGGGAGGAGACAGGGGCACAGGGCCTGCAGACTGGAAACACACTGCTGTACATGAGCGCTAGAGACAGACAGATAGATTAACTGCCTGATAAAAGGAACTTGAAAGCAGGCCGAGATTGTAGAGTCAGCGTGTCCAGGGTTTAAACAGAACATAGACCCACACTGTGTTCCTCGCTCAATATTTGTATCAAAGCTGCAAAGATTCACAAGTGGTCAGTATTACACAAATGAACCGTCTACTGTATGTACTTTGGTTTTTATGTGACAATGTCAGTGTTGCACTAGTCACTGATTTACAGAATGCAATTAGGCATTAATAAGCTGAACCATAACATTATTGGACCTCATTCACAAAACAAACTTACGCACAAGTTTGTTCTTAGGGCCTACTTAGAAACATTTTTGGCGTTCACAAAATTTGTTCTTAGCTGAAGGAGTTCTTCTGGAAGAACAAATCCTAAGAACAGTCAGGAGGACTCTCATGCAAAAAAAAATCTGCAATTTTAGAATATTATCACAGTCAAAATGGACCCAAAAATTCTAAGTCTTACACAGCATGAGTACATTTTTTCTAAAAATTATTTAACTTAAAAAATATATTTTTTGAGAGAATGAAAGTGATCAGAGGTGGTATAGAGCAGAGACAGTTAGTGTAGACTTTCACGGCTGAGGGCTGCAGCTCGTTAGTTGCTGCTAACGAGTCACACCTGTCGTAATCAGAGGAGAGATCAGAGGTACTGCCTCATGCTCTGGTCATGCCCATATATGGAAGATTAAAGGGTGTGTCTTTGTATTTACATAGTCAATATGATGTAAATGTCCTGATAATGAGGCGAGTGGTGTTCTTAGTGTCACGTTCATGAATTTGGGGCATCGCTCTCTTTAAGAACAGTTTCGTGAATCAGACCTAAGTTTCTCCTAAGTTGTACTTAAGAACTTTTTCTTGGAAAAATATTCGTGAATGAGGCCCATTGTTTCTTAAAGACAGGATTATGTTTGTTTCAAATTAGCCTGCACCATTTTGACAAAAAATCTAAGACAGAAATTGGGATTCGATTTGCGATTTTAATATTATATATTCATGCAATTCAGTATTGGCAGGGGACAATATGGCCATTTTTGTCTCACAATTTTCTTGGACAAAATTATTGCGATTCACAATGTTATTTACAGTAATTATGTGACTGTGGATTATCTACTAAAGTGATGATGCCAATTATGAAAATAAAATGCTAAGATCAAGTAATGGTTCCTTCTTTTCATCGCGGTGACCAACATTATTGTTTAGTGTCACTGTCCTAGTATTTTCAACAAAATATACTGCTAAAACTGCTATTTTACATTGCAGTAGTATTATATTTCAGCTTCTTGAAACACTTGGAGACGCAAGGATGAAAAAACCCTCGGCCTTTGGGGTTAGGTTATTGCAGTATTTAAAATTGCGATGTCGATTGCAGCTCTATTTCAAACTACAATCCCACAATAATGTCCCTGAAGTAACAGTCTGTGTAAGAGCTGCACAATATGACAGGAAATAGTATTATTCGATATCAGTCTGAAATATTGCAACAACAATATCAAAAATCAAGATTGTTCAATGTGACAAAAAGAAATCATGATTATTTTTTTCCATATCTCCCATCGCTCAGTTTACCAAATCTTTTCAACAAAAGAAAGGTTGTGAGCATTTTGTTTATAGATGTATAAATGTTTCGAAAACACAGTTGGCTGTGAAAAGCACTACAAATAAAATGCATTATTATTATTATTTATTAAAAGCGTGTTCAAATTTTATTTTTCACAAAATTTTTAACCTCATGAACCAAAAGTGACGCTGCCTATATCCTGTTTTGTCATAAATTATTTCCACATCTTGAAGACCATATCAAATTTCTTTCTTTATTCTATTCTCATATTTATAATTTTGTTGTTGTTATTTTAAGATTTTTATTTTTACTTTAAGATGACTATTCGAGCTACTGTGACAACGCCATTTCCCTTGTGGATCAAAAAAGTCTAAGTCTAAGTGTAGTATCTATGATGAGGACACAAGCACATGTACGTGAACATGGCATTTATCATTTGAAAGCTAAGGACATCCAGATATCAGTGACTGAGCTTAAACTACTGAAGAGCGTGGGGCTCATTCTGCTTTCTGATTGGATAAGCGTCTTGAGAAGCAAAATAATGAATATTAAAGGCTCTGTACCTGATTGTAGTAGAATGAAATTTGTTTTTTTCATCCTTTAGTATTGTAAACTCAGACATTTGTGGAAAGAATACTGTACATCTAAATATTAAACATTTGTATTAATTGTATGAGTTTACAGGCTACATTTCTTGCATCTCTGTGACAGTGACCCAAAAAAGTGACCCTACAAGTTGTGAAATGTGCTTATAAACTCACCTCCATGAATAAATGGGATTGAAGAAATCTGTTAGGAAGGTTTTAGGACCACATCTATCAATTTAATTTACTTGCTCCCGCTTTCATTATTTGTAACAAAAAAGTCAAGTATAGTCCCCTTAAAGATGAATAACTTTCACATCATGTACTGTAAATAGTCAACATGTTAACATAATTGTCATCAGTAAAAAACACTTATTTCATTTGGACATGTTTGGATGCAGAGAGAACAGACAAAAATGGGTTTACATTTGAAAAAATACTAAATTTGGGTGTAATTATTTCTCTGTCAGAGTGAGAAATCTGACAATTGTTTCAAGAAAACAATCAATCGACGACTAAAATAGTTGACGATTACTATTCCAATAGCAATAATCTGTGCTGCTCTAATAGTGTATTAAAAAAAAAACATAAACATTGCTTATTATTATGCCGACACCGACACAGAAGTATATTCCCTAAACATCTCTATACGATGTCGTCATTTCACATAGTAACCTCTTTATTGCGCCGCCAACCTGACTATTTTTGTTTATCACGAGACGGCATGACATAGTGAAGAATGTGGCTCTAGTGTCCTGCATAGTGAGAGCTCATGATGCTATTTCCAGAGGGGATCATTGATTGTTTGTACCCCAAATAAAAGCAGCTAAAAATATGATATACTGTACATGCCAAACAACAGATATGTTATGTTTTATATATAAATGAATGCCTGAAATATCACAGATGGAGAAATGTTGATTCTTACTGTTTGCGTTGAAATGACCAATTGTTGCTCTGTTCCATTTTCCCGCACAGAGCTGGGTAAAAAGGCTTTTGTTTACTCTGCTCCTTCTTCATGAACGTGTTGCAAAAAGACTGGAAAACGAAGCGAACTTATTTCATTTAATGCCTTTAAGTCCAGACTGAGACACTTGAGACGACCTCCTTGACTTGTAACTGTTTTTATCATCTGTAATTTTATGTAATTGTGTGTAACTTTTGCTGCCTCTTGTCCAGGGCTCCCTTGAAAAAGAGGTTCTTAATCTCAGCGGGACTTCTCTGGTTAAATACAGGGTAAAAATATATTACTCAAGTTACTCAAATCCCCAAGTAAAGCTTGTTTTATTGAAATCGATCATTGAATTGCCTCAAATTCAAAGCATTTTGGGTGGAAAAAAATCGAATTAGTACTATCTTATCTTAAAATTATTAGAAGATAGGAGTTTTTCTTTTGACAAGAATACATTTGAGATATCTATTCAGCTCACTTCCTCGCCCCTGGGCTGCTCACTGGTGATCCTACACGCTATTATGTACGTTAGTCTCGGCTGGTCATGGATCTGTCCTGTTTTGTCATAAATAATTTACACATCTTGAAGACCATATACAACTGTACTTCACAACTGGGTCCCCACAAAACATTGGTGGATCATAAAGTACAGTGCACCATTTGAAAGAAGGATTATGTAACTCCTAATAAACTTAACAGGCTATATTTCCACATTCATTCCAGTTGATGCAATGCCATTTTCAGATTGTTTGTGAATTTCTCTTTGATTATGTGACCCAGTTGGGGTAATGTGGACAACAGTGGCTCAGGTAGAGTGGATTGTCTTATAGCCGAAGCAGGTTTTGGACACTTCTCTTGCCTTGCTTATGTGAATGTGTTGAGAGACCAGTGGCACAGATTGGCTGCCTTACTTTTATCATTATTTGCCATCATTATTATGTGTGTGTGATGTTAATAAAAGGATGATAGCATTGCAGAGCCCACAGCTTTTAAGAGACAGATACCCTGCAACTCTAGCTTTTCCTCAATACGCAACTATGCACTTAACCTCTTAAACCCCAGCGTGCCAAATTTGGGTCCTGTAGGGTATAAGAGGTTAAAGCTGTTTTGGTTGACAGTCCGTTCAGTTGCAAATTAATCAAAGTGGACACTTCTAACAAAAGTAAGCACCATCTCGAAGGCCAAATTAACCTCTTAAACCCTATAGGACCCAAATTGGGCACTAAAATCTCTCTCCTTCCCCTTTCTCTGTCTCATTCCTTCCTCTCTCTCTCCTTCCTCTAACCCTCTTTCCTTCTTCTCGATCTCTCCTTCACCTCTCTCTGTCTCTTTTCTTCCCCAGGACCCAAATTGGGCCTGTTGGGGTTTAAGAGGTTAAATAACTAAGATTAACGACCTCATTTATGTGTTCACTGTGTACATTTTGAGGTCAGCCCATTTTACATCAGGCTCCACTGTGTTGAACTTCACTGTATGATGCACGAGAGAAAGACAAAGGTGCCATTCAGGACCAACCTCTACATTTGTGTACTGGGGCTGCACCTTCCTGCCTGGGTCAAAGCCTCTGTCATCCAGAGGGATGATTAATCTGCTTAAACTAAAGATCATAAGAGAAACCTGTTTTGTAGCCGGAGTGTACACACAACAAAACCTACCATAACATTTCAGGTTAGGGGTCAGATTTAATTTCAACCAAATCCGTGCAGCGTTCATTGAAGAAGAGGTAATGAACTTCTTTGCGCATTAGCGAAGTTAGCGACATCAACAAAAACACTTGCGAAATATGAGTCTAATTTAAAAACCATTTTATGACCAAAATATCGGAGCAAAAAAAAAAGTTCATGCTACATCAAAGCTTTTTTTTTTTCACACAACCAGATCCCCCTCCCTGAAGAAGAAGCTTTGTGGAAATTTCCCTTGACCAAGTTTGGACAAAAATGAACTCCGGTGACAGCAGCGGCGAGCACAAAGCGACTACAAGACTACACACCAAAGAAGCAAAGAGGGAGAACTCACTTACAGATTAAAAGCAGTCATGTCTGGTCAAGATCCTATTTCTCTCGGCGCTGAAGTTTCTCTCAAACCTGGAGCTCAGCTGTCAGCGCGCACGGTCTGCTCTGTGTTCCATTCGGTCATCTTCGGAGCAAGGCATCGTGGGATATGTAGTTCGTAGGGACAAATGTTTTAAGCGCTCGTTCCCTCAACACATTGTTTTGGTTTGTGTGTGTGTGTTGAGCAATTAGGAAATTACTTAGGCCTATTATAATTACATTAATTATAAAATGAGTAGTCTGGTACAGATATAGACCACACACACAGCAGACAGCAGGTTTTAGTCACATGCAAGATATTTTAACAGGATAAATCCTATACCCTCTGGATATTTTTGGACGCCCTGATAAATTGAACTCACTAGGTCCCATTTATATTTACCCTAGTCTTTTCTGTACGCTAGTAGATTATTTATGTGCCTGTTTTGACACACTGTAGCCTACTATTTTCACCACAGGGTCCAGAAACAAAATCTGCCTGAGAACGTAGTGCATACACCTCTAACCTCTAACTGTGCCACTAGTGTGTGGTACAGCCAAACACATGACACATGAAAACTTACAACTCTGCCGCCCTCTACTGGTTATGCAATAAAAAAATACAAATAAATGATTAAAAGAGCACTATGTAACTTTTTAAGTGAAAAATAAAATCGTGGCATTTGTGCATATTTGATATTTTAGCGACCTAGGGGCTATATGGGCGCAGCATGGCACCTCACAGCGGCTTCTATGATGCTCCAGGATCAATTGTTTTCCAGAAACGGACCAGAAACCTCATACAACTGATCCTGGAGAGTCATACGCGCCGCTGTGATGGAAAGTAAAGGTGCCATGCTGCTCCCATACAGCCCCTGGGGCACTAAAATGTCAAATATGCACAATTTTATTTTTCATTTAAAAAGTTGCATAGTGCCCCTTTAACCTCTTAAACCCGTGGCAGTGTTTTTCCGAATTTGGTACATATCCTCTGAAGGCTTTAACAGCTTGTAAAATGTCTAAAATGTTCATATTGCTCTCATATGATATAAATGTCTATGGGGCTAATGTAGATGTGAACATTTTCAAGAAAATCATAGTGGGCCTGAGTAACTGAGGTTGAAAGACAGAAAATATGAATTCCACCTAAAAAAAAAAAAAAACACACACATTACAGCAGGTCAGCAACTTGTTTTCATTTTGAAGGAGAAAATAGTAACTACAGATACATTATTGACTTTTTACCAACTGTTTATCTGTACCAATAAATAATTGAAAAGTTATTGAGGTTTTGATTTAAAATAGTCTCGGCGGAATCCCATTATAATAAATAG
This sequence comes from Lesueurigobius sanzi, assembly GCA_900303255.1. NCBI lineage: Eukaryota > Metazoa > Chordata > Actinopteri > Gobiiformes > Gobiidae > Lesueurigobius > Lesueurigobius sanzi. Next base: position 21 of record OMNZ01024541.1, on the reverse strand, counting down.
GGCACAATTTGGCACTTTTTG
>OMNZ01024535.1:22310-48096 GCA_900303255.1 Lesueurigobius sanzi | reverse complement strand
CCACCCCCCCCCCCCCCCTCCCAAAGATGAATCGCAAAACCCGGGAAAGAAAAAAATAATAACAACAACAAGCACGGCTCTAAATACATCACCGCAAATGCCCTTTTGTAAAATACATTTCTGTCCCAGAAGAGGCACGAGAATTGGGGAGTGACCACCGCGTGATGGGGCGGCCCTCCCTCTCCGAGCTGCTATATCCGTGACAGTTCACACGAGGACTAATAGCGAGTAAAAGCTTGGCAAGTAGCTGCTTCCCCCGTTTCGAACCTCCTGCAGTGTCCGCGCGCAAGAATTTATACTCTGTACAATATAGAAACAGTAAGTCCGTCTTTGCTGGTTAACAAATGCCAGTATGTTTCGGTTTATTTCCTCCTTTGTACAATTTCGCCTGCTTTCAATGTCTTTTTTTTTTTTTTTTACATTGTAGTGTTATCGGAAACATCGTCTCGTTTGGCTTGAAAGCGGTCTCCCAGGGAAAAAAAGAAAACATTGACAGTTCTTTTGATGTTGAAATGATGACTGCATGACGACGTGGGAGGCACTTTCATCGACTCCGTAGCGGGTAAGTAATAGCGTTTAAGTAACTTCAGATGTTGGTTTTGAGCGTGAAACAATGTGGAAATGCAGGTAAGGAGTCGCCTCACGGCTGACAAATGGTGCTGTACACGTCTTTCCCAAACAAAGCCACTGGTATTTTAGTAACAAAGCTCGCTCGCTGCCAGCGGATCGTGTTAAAACATATTCTGGGCACATGGTGAGTTGCGAGAGGCTGGCAGGCTCCACTGGCACAAGGCAGGCTTCGAAAAAGGCAGTGTGAATCCCAAAGCACTTTAGAACTTCTCCACGAAGGGGAAAAAAGGACCACTGTAGTAAAGTCTTTTTTTGTTTTAGTGTCGTAAGTGAGTCGAAAGACTTAAAGTCTAGTGTCCAGGTTGTTATCGAGGAAAGGCGCTAGTTCAATGGCTCCACATAGATCACAGAAAATGCTAGCTGCTTGTTGACAGTAAAGGCCAGGATATAAATACTGAGGCACTCTAATGCTAAAGCTAATACTGAAAAGCTAATGTACTATATGCAGTCTGATAATCTTGTGCGACAATTTCATCTTATATTTACAATTTGTGCTTTGAAAAGGGCCCCTTTATGCCTTACTGTTCTAACAAATGATTATCTCAAACTCGCCTATAGCCTGCACACCCTCTATTGCATCGACTACCCAAGTGTCCTTTAAAGGAATAGGCCACTATTTTTCATCCTGAGATGTGTCCTTACATGAGCTTAGACGAGTTGATGTGTACCTGTCTGGACTTTGAGCCTGCCCTCTGTAACGTAACGCCAAAGATGTTGTCACCATATAGCCTGCGCTAACTATTCCCTTGGGGTTCTCAGAGGTTGAAGCTAGAAGCCACCAAGCTCCTCCACGTTTTCATAAGGAATCCTTTAGGAGCGTCATATTACTGCGCAGAGGTCAAAGTGGTGTTATTCCGCCTTAAAATATAGTACCCATTTTTATCCGGTTAGAAAATTTTGGTTTAATTTTGTGTAACTATACTTGGATCATGTAACTACACACATAACTGTATTTAAATAGGGAAAACATGGAGTAGCTTGGGGGCTTCTAACTTCAACCTCTGAGAACCCCAATGGATGCGTTAGTGGAGGTTAAATGCTAACAACATCTTTGGCGTCTTACGTTACAGAGGGCAGGCTCAAGGTCCAGACAGGTACACATCAACTCATCTAAGCTCATGTAAGAACACATCTCAGGATGAAAAATAGTGGCCTATTCCTTTAATATTTTTTTATATGCAGCAGACTGGCATTGGAAAGCATAAGGGGCTTTTAAAAAGGGTATTTAATACAATGTTGATTTGTCTTTTGGGAAAAAATGCCCAGATCTCATCTTCAGATAAAAAAAACTTTGGGATAAAATATGGTTATAAAAAAGTATCTATTTTCTCAACAGGTGCCTTTAAAAGCCCACAAACCTCTATTCACTATACAAAAATATAAGGAGGACTGTAAGTAGCCACATCCTGCTGCAGTCTCCCAAACGGTCAATGGACAAGAAGCCTGAATGTCTGTTGCGTCTGTGCATCTCCGTACGGGACGTCCCGGGTCCTCAGCAGCTCGGGTTTTCCAGGGACAGTTGCGCAGTGGCCCTCTGGAGCTCTGAACTGGCCCGGCGCTGAGCGGGGGGAGGCGGCAGAGTCAAGCCCAGGATCACAGCTCCGCGCGGGGGGGCTACGGTCTCCTCCTCTGCTGCTGCTGCTGCTCCCCTCTTCTCCTCCACCTCTGGCTCATCCGCCCCATCGGCCCGGACTTTCTTATCCTCCGCCTCGCCGTCTCGCTCGCCATCTGCAAAGAAAAGTGATAAGTAACGTTTAATCGTGTTCCAGGTTTTTTGGTTAACATTTGGAAACGAATAAATTCCCTCATCTTCTCAATAAAGGTGTCATAGTTTCTCCAAAGAATCATTTTGGAAATGTAAAGTTCAAGGACCATTTTGTTGTGACCAAATCTCCACTTTAGTAGCTGCTATAGTCTCCAAATTTTCCAGTCTCGTATACCCTTCAGGCGTCAAAGTTGCTAAAATGCAACCAGTGTTACTTTGTTTGGCGCCTGCCTTTAGGTCAAGCGTGATCTGAACAAAAAACACATCATAAAAACAACAATGGAGATCAGAAATAAAGTGGGTGAAAGTTTAGGTATAACTTGGGGATGTGAGAGGAACTGGTGATACATTTATCTGTTGTTTTCAATGCTTAAAATGAATGTGGCACCTAAAGGGTTAATATTTTGAAGGTTATTTCCCAAACAGATTTTTTTAATATCCAATTCCTAAACTGATTTTTAGTTTTGAAATTTAGATTCTTTTTCATCCCCCCCAACTTTATTTATTCAATCAATCAATCAATCAATTTATTTTTGTAACGCCCAATATCATAACAGAAGTCATCTCAAAGGTCGGTATAGACAAAAACATATATACAATATAATATTGAACATTTCCATGGAAAATGTACATATCCAGAATCCCAATAGAATAAATCCATAAAATTAAACCTTAAAATGCTATTACAAGTTTTGGGTTATGTTTATTTGTTTGATTGGTACAGTGCATGCACACGAGACACATGCATGTAAACACACCACTCTGGATTGTAACCTTGGGCTAATTTCCATCCGTTGTCCCACATTCGCACTTAAACTCTCTCATTCATCCTGATCTATTGTACATGTTTTTAGTGGCAGGGGAAACCGAAGCACCAAGAGGAAACCTACGCTGCGGGGAGAACATGTAAACTCCACACAGAAAGGCCCCAGTCCGGCCCGGGAATCGGACCTGGGACCTTCTAGCTGTGAAGCACGAGCGCTAACCGCTGTGGAATCTAATTTAATTCAGGGGAGGGGAAGAGAGGAGGGGAATTATTGAGCCCCAAAAGGCAATTTTCATTTCATTTTATGCAGACGAGTGACTTGCTGAAAATGGTCCCAATTGAGAATAATCGATATGACTGGACTTCAATGAACATCATGGGATGTTTCCGTCTCCTATTCTTTAATTAAGCATCATTTCTTTCTGCTGGTTTGTAAACCTTTAAGGCGAGACACTGCAGGTGAATTGGGAACATTTTAAAATTGAGTGATATCAATATGAACCCTTTGCTGTGGATTACTGACATAAATATGAGGAAAAAATGCATTGAAAGTTTTCTGACATTTCATGTTTTTCGCCTATATTTTTGGCGACGAAATCTAAATGGATAGAGCCAGGTTTAAATGTATGATTTTATTTTGCTGATATATAATAGTTACAAAAATTTGTCCAGAGGGAATTCAGGATATTGTGCTTTGAATAAGCTAGTTATTAGTAAATAAATCTGGAAAAAATATATACAGCTCTGGAAAAAATTAAGGGACAAGTGTAAAATCATCAGGTTTTTTTCTGATTTCACCATTTATAGGTCCAGTATGTTTCAGGAAAAAGACATTTTAGTTCCAGAGCTGTATATTTCACATTGTTTTCTGGAGTTTACAAATCAATAAATCAGACTAGGAATTAAATATAGAAAAATCCCTCTGAACAAACCTTCAGAATATTGTTAAGCTGATAATAACATGGAGGAGCGGCATTCTTAATACGGCTCTGACATGAACCAAAGGACAGGAGCATTTCATATCTGTGACAGAGATCTCAAAGTGCTTTTTATTATGGTCTGTCTTCTGTCTGCCTTCATTTAAGTGGCTCATGAAACTTTCAGAGACAATGATGAAGCTGAGGTTTAACTGCTCTTTACTGAAAACCTGTGACAATCAAAGTCAGTGGTGTGCAGTAAAATACAGACATTTTAGCCACCAGATTCCACAGATTTATTTTAAAGAATATTATGTACTTTGTATTGTTGCCAACTGTATGAATATTCCACCCCCTAGTGTCTGACCTGTAAACTGCATTTGTGAAAAGAAAAACTGTTGCTGACATAACTTCCCCGTTGGTTCCGCTGAGTGAGGATGGTCGGATTGTGTAAACACAGCATAGCTCCTAGTCCCTAACTGCAGAGTGATCTAAAGGTTGACCCCACCAACGGTTAAGGAGTTAGGAGCTAATGTTAGAAGTTAGAGGCTATAATTTGACTGATTCAGATTGGGCCCAAGACTAAGGAGCTACTAAAGTGCAGATGTTGTCGCCACAATGTGAGAAAATGGTTATTGAAGTTACAATTTCCCACATAGTTCTAAGGAGAAGTGTTGAATCAGTGCAATGTAATTACACCTTATTGTAAAGATTAGATCATGTATTTGTTTCCAGGTGAAAGGTTAAATGTTAAAATGGCTCCAAACTTGAAAACTGAACAGAATGGTGTCTCCCCCTAACAAAATAAAAAGTCTCACCTCTGCCGTCAGTCTCAGTCTTTTGGTCTTCGCTCCAGCGCCTCTTGAACCTCAGCTTGAGTGGGATGCAGCGCGTTCCTCCGGGGCTGATGGGGGCGCTGTGGCCTTGGCCCGGCTCCGTCTTCAGGCTGAGCAGGGGGAAAGGCATGGTCCCGGCCGGGGGGTTGGCGGGGGTCTTGAACACGTCCTCGTCGTCGTCCTCGTCCGGAGGAGGCTGGTGGAGGGTCCCGTTGCCGTGGAGGCCGAGGACGCCGTTGCTGCCGCCGCTTATCATCCCGTTGCCGTGGTAACTGAGGACGCCGCCGCTGCTGATCATGGCCCTGTTGCCGTGGTGATTGAGGATGCGGTGACGGGACAGAGGCGTGAAGATGTCTCCCTCCTCCTCGTCCTCCTCGTCGTCGTCATGGCGATTCATCTCGTCCTCCTCCTCGCTGATGTCCGTCACCTCCACCTCCTCGTCAGACTCCACGTCCGAGATGCGCTCCACCTGGAGAGCACCACAGAATGGGATCAACACGGCTCTAAGCAGCACAATAGCTATAGCTGTAATTTAAAATAACAATAATTAATTAAAAAATAGAAAAGAACTTGCTGAAACCATACCATGAGAGTGTGAGGCAGGGAAGCAAGAGGTCCGAGTTACACTGTATTTGCAAAATGTACACTAAAAGTCCTTTATTGACGTGGACAAAGCTGATGCATTTCGACTTAAGTCTTCATCAGAGCGTCATAGTTTAAAAGAACCACCGGAATAAAGGACTTTTACTCTACATTTTGCAAATACAGTGCAACTCGGACCTCTTGCTTCCCTGCCTCACACTCTCATGGTATGGTTTCAGCAAGTTTTTTTTTTTCTATTTTTTGAGTATTTGTTGGCCTTGTCTTTGAGAGCACCTGTATTCCTTCCTCACTTTTGGAGCCTCTGTAGCACTCACCCCAGCCTATTTTTCTACTAACAATAATTCATGTTTTATTGATGCATTGCCTCACAACATTCTTGTTGTGAAAAGTACCTTGAATAACTTTGTGTACAAAGTGTGCTCTATATATAAACATGTATGTGTAAGGGAAAAACAGGACAAGAAGAACCAAGAAGACACTTGCGTAATTATGATGAGAAATGAATGAAAAACAAGGAAAAAGAAAAAATTTAGGTGGATCATGCCGATTAGATAGATACTGTAGATACAGTATACAGATACAGTAGATGGATAGAGAGATGGACTTTTAAGATACATCAGCCCAGCCCAATAAAGGCTTTTTAGAAAATGTAAATAGCGAATTATGCTGTGGGAGGAATGCCTTGGTTTTTCATTTTTCTCTTAAGCTTCTGTTCCCCAAACACCAAAGAGCACCTTCCCCAAAAAACATCTTTATGGTATTGACTTCCTGAGCACTTTGTGTCCCCTGTCTGTGTGTTTCAAATGTAGTCTACATATAAAGCATATATTATAGTATTAGTAGCCGATTGTCATCATTTTTGTAATACTTTGAATGTAAACTTTAATGTTTATTTATTTATTCATGTTTTTGGGGCAGGATTGAAGGGCATTAGGTGCCCAGGAACTTTTGAAAAGAGTTACTTATTATAATATCCGTCATGAGATGTTGGGATCTTAAATTGATCTTTTAAACTAGCTTTGGGGAGTGATGACAGACAAAGGTTGCAGAGCCATCATCTGTAAGCTGCAATTTAATCTAAATAGTACAGATGATGGCTCAAAAATGTGTCTACGATGGAGAGCTTCTGTAACATTTGGGGAGAGATGCATCTTGTCAATCTACAGACTCGCCAAATTTGTGTTCCAGTTTTCACAAGCTTTTTGAGGAAGACTTGTCACTGCTTTCACCAAAGTGATAAACAATTAATTTTTCCCTTCTCGTCATCAGCCTTACCTTAATCTTGGGGGGTCCCGTGAGTAGACTGGAGGTGCTCATGTTCTGGCTGGACCCTGAGAATGAGGATGACGAGGGCACCGCCTGAGCGCTCCCCGTCTCCCTGTGTTTCTTGCCGAGCGGCGGAGGCTGCAGCTTGAACTTGAACTCGTCCGCAGCTCCGAACGGCTGACCCAGAGAGTGAGACAGGCCCATGGGCGGCCCGTGCAGGAGCGGGTGCTTGTCCGGGGTGGGTCTGTGCGGCTGCGGGATGATGATGTTGGGGTAGGGCAGGAAGGCCCGCGGGCTCAGGTGGTAGTTGTACACCGACTGGTTGTGCAGCTGCAGGTAATGCTTCATGTCCTCCGTGTTGAAGGAGAAGTGTGAGCCCATCAGAGGGGAGGGCAGGGACGGGGAGGGGGTGAAGGGCAGGTGTGGCGTGGGGGTCATGGACATCGCGGGGGACAGCGGAGGCAGGAGTCCCGGCCCGGGCAGAGGCGAGACTGGGAAGGGAGACAGCGAGTCCGGGTGCACTCTCGGGGTGGGTCTCGGGAGTCCTCCTGGCCCTCCTCCGAAGACTCTGAACAGGGAGTCGTGCGGCAGGCGTGGGGGCAGCAGACCCCTGTAGGCCCGGTCAGGACCTCCCCCGCGCTCCTCCGCCCCGGCCTCCTCCAGCTCGGAGTTGGTGGAGGTGCCGTCGCTGCAGTCGCTGACCGAGCCCCGGGCCATGCGTCTGCTCACGGCGCTGTACATCCCCGGGCTGCGCAGCTCCTCGCTGGACGACAGGACGTCCGAGGGCGTGGAGGGAGGGAACCGGAAGTGGGTGCCTCCGGAGGGGACGGGAGGGGCGCTTTGGGGGACGCCTCGACCTGAAGAGAACATTACATACAACATTAGAACATGTACCGTTTATCTATAGTTACCATTTTATTTAACCAACATAATCCATTTCAGTCTGTGGTTATCCTCAGAATCAGAATCGAGTTTACTTTCACAGACTAGGAATTTTCTTTGGTGTACTCGTGCAACATGAAACATAAAATATAGATAATCCTAAATGGTCCTTTGCCAAATCTCAAAGGAAAAGACTAGTTAAAGAACAGGACAAAGAGGCGACAGAACCAAGACGGAGAGAGGTGGCTGTGCCTATGTAGTGGGAGTCTCAGAGAAACTTCAGAACATTTTTCGACAACAAAAAACAAAAAACAAAATGGATGGTTTGAGCGGGCTGTGAAAGAAGCTATTTTTGTAAAAAAAAAAACAGGAATGGGCCCTTCACTTTAATTTAGCCCCCGTCTATAACATTCTTCGACCGAAACTAGCCCTCTGTCATGCTAATGAGGCTGGGCCAGATTCCAGGGCAGGACTATAGAAAAGTGTAGGCAGCCTTAGAACAAAGTCTAGGACAAGACAATAGGAAGGTAATAGGCAGTGATTAGGTGTGAAAGGTCATTGAGACCGAGACTGACAATGGTGTTTTTCTCTAGCCTTTAGAATTTAGAACAAAGAGGTGGGACCTACAGGTAAACGCCTCCTACTGGACTTTATAAGGTCCAAGTTTGCTCAGTGCTGACAAAGCTCTTTGGATGGAGAGTGAAACGTCCCACACTTCAACAACAGTACAGATGACTGAAGAATCTTTGCCTATTTTTGCTCTATCAATAAGACCACAACACTACAGAGGTACTTTCGTGCCCTTTCTGGGGACATGGAATGTGAATCTGTGTAGGTTCTCAGTCGTACAGGAGTTGTCCATTGTAGGCCAAGATTCTTCAGTCTTCATCTGTACTCTGTAGTTGCAGTGTAGGATGTTTTTCGAAGTCCAAAGATCTTCCTCAACGAGTAAAGACTTAAACACGCTTGTGGGTCTCAGATGAAGACTGAAGAATCTTGGCCTAGGATGGATAACTCATGTACGAACCTGTACAGATTCACATTTCATGTCCCCGGAAAGGGCACGAAGTATCTCTGTAGTGTTGTTGCCAAAATATGAACATTGGTCTTATTGATTGCAAAAATAGGCAAAGATTCTTTACTGAGATTGAAACGTCTGACACTTCAACTACAGAGTACAGATGAAGACTGAAGAATCTTGGCCTACGATGGTGAACGTCTAGCAGTTGTTTTGGGCAAGATGAATTTATCCTACTAGAAGACAAAGGCTTATTTCTAAGACACTAGAAGATTTGAACAAGCTCCTAGGCCTAGATAGATCGTACTTGAGACATGCTCATTTACCTAAACTACACTTGTCACCATAACAAAAGAATAGACATAGTCAAACAGATGCGTAATGGAGCGGTGGTGATAAATCAGGCATATTTCTATAACTGTTGAACCCACGCAGAGAAAGGTTAGACAAAGCCATAAGTAGCTGCTTTATGGAGTCCTTTTAAACCAAGGGACTGGCAACGCTGCACATGCCACTGTTAAATATTGGAAAAGTGGCTGCGACTGCCATCACAAACAGGGGCCGGGCACCTCCTCCTTTTCCACCACCTCAGAGTCAGAGCGTGTGTGTGGCTCTGTCTCCCAAACATAAAACACTCCCCAAGTCATGTCTGGAGCAAGTGGGGTCGGTCCAGTCGACAACTTTGTGGAAGTCTGCTGGGTACAAATCCAGACTGAAATGGTCATTTGGTGTGGTGCTTAGAGAAACTTAGAAGGGATTGTAGAAGTGGAAGTAATACAGTAGCTATAAAAACTTTAATCTTAAGCATCTAGTAGTGTGTGTACAAAGTGTTTAAGGGGAGATACTGCAGGCAAAACTCAATTTCTTACATTTTCTGGTTTTGGGCTAGTTTGTTCTCTTGTTTATATATAGTATTTCACCTGGGAACCAATAAATGACCAAATCTTTACAATAAAGACTAATTATTGCACTCATTCAACCCTCCTCCATAGAGCTATATGGGAAATTGTAACTTCAATGACCAATTTCTCAACATGCATCTTTCTCACATTGTGGCGACAACATCTCCACTTTAGTAGCTCCTTCAGACTCCAAACTTTCCAGTCTTAGTTTATTTGTTTATTTGGAGAGGGGACAGTGCACACTAATGAACACTCAGTACAGTTACTTTGTGTACATGTGCCAGATTTAGCCATGAGCTACTTTCCATCTGTAGTCCTCATACATTTAAGACAATGAAAATTACAGGGACTTAGAATAATATACACTATTTACACACAATATAACACGTCCTCAGTCCATAACAGCATCAGGTCTTCAAATGATCACATGATTGATTAGATTTCAACCATTTTTAATAACTAGTTTATTCAAAAATGAACCAAATCATCTCTGAAGAAATCTTTGTAACTAGTACATATCAACAAAATAAAACCATACAATAAAATATTTCCATTATTTAAGATTTTGTCGCTGAAAATATAGTGGTAATTAATTGGAGACCAGCTCAGGCACTAAAGACCATTTGTATAGATGTTTTTATTTATTTCTCTTGCTGTTTTTATTCTCTTGTAATTGACACTTCAGGTTCAACATTTTTGTTCTTTCCTGCTATGTCAATGTTTAATAAACCTAAACCTAAATAAAGGTAATTTTGGTGATTTTTACACAGAAAATCCCTTATTTGGTTATGAAAACATAAAATGATGGAAAACTTGCTATTAATTTTGTTTCTTATATTTATAACCGTAATACACAGCAAAAGAATTGCCATCACTCAACCAACGTCCTTCTTAATTCACCTGCCAGTCTCCCCTTAACTCATGTGAGGGAACAATGTTGAACCGCCTTTAACTCATGTGAGGGAACAATGTTGAACCGCTGAACATCTCTGGAAGTCTGTGTCGTGTCGAGAAAGCCGGACTGACGTGGGCAAACCGTCATATCAAACCCCTGACGGCGTGTGGGCCACATCAGACACAGCCTCTATATAATTTGAGTTTGGTGCTGCCCTTATGTCATCCCCCCAGTGCGTGTTTACAGAGGGGCGGTCCGGGACCAGGGACCAGACGCGACTTCAGAGGGAGGGGAAGGCCAGGCGGGACGCTTTTCAGACACAAACAAGGCCTAATGCTACTAAAATTAATGTCCTGGAGGAAATTAGCTGACAAATGTGGCCTAAATGGAGCATGGTTCAGGCTGGAGAGGCTATTTATAAAAGCAAATGTTTAGCAGCAGTAGCCAGATGTTAGAAAAACGAGTTTTCTTTTTGGGGGTAAGCCACAATGAATCATCTTACTCCGTCTTTCCGTTTGCTCTTTCACCAAATCCATAAACTCCTCTTTCTCGAGGCATTCAACTCCCGCCTCCGACAATTTGCTGGATGTCTCTTCCCGCTCTTCACTCCCTTTCACATGGAGCTGTCCAAGACTTTTCGCGCCAATAAAAGCGACAAATACAGCTCTTTTCCACAGGTGCCTTTGTGAATTCAACCCAGCTGCAGGTGAATAGGGGAAAAATGTAATTGAGTGAAACTTTTGCTGTATATTATTGACATAAATATGAAAAAAAGGATTATATATATAAATTAAGGTATTATTAAATGTAAATAATGATAGAGCCAGGTTTAAATGTATGGTTAATTTTGTTGATTATTAGTTGGCAAGATTTGTTCAGAGAAGATTTTGCTTAGTTTTTGAATAAGCTAGCTAGTAGAGCTGTAATCAGATTAATCACACTTTTAGGAAATTTGATTAATCACGACTAATCGTAGTTAATTTTATAGTTATTATTGATTAATTATTTACATTTCCCCGACATAAAACACGCTAATTTGAACTAAGCGAATAACTTTTTATCAGGATTTCAGCTTATTAGGTTGATTTAATGCTTATTCTACAACAGTTCGTGGAAAATTCTAGTATCTTACAATATAAATAACAAATTAAATGTATTTTTGGGGCGTGGCTTGTCGTCTAATGGCGAAGTCCCAATGACACATCAGAGAAACACTGATTTATACAAATGCCTCATGTAATTTACATTCCCCCCACCACTTTCTTTGGAGTTTGTTCGGTCAAAACATGTGTGATTAATTTGATTTTTAGGGTTCAAAACTCAATAAATCAGGCTAGGAATTTAATATTGAAAAATCTTTCGGAAGAAATCTTCTAAATATTGTTAAACCTATTATTGGTGTTAGTAAGCCTGTAGTTGCCGCGGGGGAGGGTCTAAGGATGTGGGAAACCCCAATGGTGGTCTGTGATTGGCCAATGGCGGTCTGTGATTGGCTTAAGAGGGTTGAATTCAATGAGGATTCAATGAATCTCAGGAAAATGCCCGATCACCACTATCCTTATAGGGTTAGGGTTGGGTTTAGGGTTAGCCAATTAGAGGCCGTGTTGTCAGCCAATCAGGGGCATCACTTCCCCTGCCAATAAACTCTGCTGACATTTAATTTGTTTGATGTTTGATATAGACTTGTTTTGTGTTTGTACCGACCTCTGAGACGACTCCTGTTGTGATATTGGCCGTTACAAAAACGGATTGCTCGATAGTGGCACAGAGAGTGCTGTTAATAGATATTTATAAAGGTGCTCGTCGTTGGCGAAAAGAATGATTTGGTAAAATGGGTGAGAATACTGCTAAAATTTCTACTATCACTATAACATTGGATCTATCTATATACAGTAGATAAGATAAGATAGTTCTTTATTGATCTCACAATGGAGAAATGTACTTGTTACAACAGCTCTTAGGACAGGATCACACAGGGGAGTGCAAAAAGTCAGGAAATGTGCCATCAGAAGAAAAAAGCAAACAGTAGTAATAAAACTGGAATAGGATAATAAACTAAATTTAAAAAGACAATACTGATACGATAAAAAAAAAAAAAGATAACTAGTAAGTGACATTGCAGGTCTCGTAAACGCCAAGGTTATTGCACATATTATAATCTAGAATCATTGTTATTGCACATAGAGCTACATAGTAGAATTGTACATATTGTGTAATAAGCAGCTGCTCTAATATGATTGGGTAATACTGTATCTATAGATCTTTCACTTCAATAGGTCCTGAGTTACACAATTCCAACCCAATAAGCAACTTCTCTGAGTGACTATTCATTGTAGCAGCAGACAGAAAGCTGTTGTTCAGGTAGGAATAAAGCTGGTACTTGATGACAAGGACTCTGAAGAAGGAGCTTAGTTTTGTTAGAGACAAAACACTGGTGCCCTTCAGGTGTCTGAGGTGATGTAAGAGCTGCAAATATACTGGCCAAAAGTTTAAAAACCTACATTAGTGTTGTTGGTTATCATTATCACTGCTATGACATTTATATAGACACGTGTCCCAGAATATTGATTGCAGATTGAATAAAGAAAAAAAGTATTATATGTGTTCATTCATGTAGTTTTGTGGGCAAGTCATTTTGTCGTTGATTTTGGGCCAGTTTTATCTCTTTACACATAAACCTTCACCTGGAAACAAACAAATTGCTAAATCTTCACAGTAAGGTGTTGAATTATTGTATTTTCAATGTTTATACATGGATTTACACAGAAAATTGTACCTTCAAAGGCCACTTTCTCAAAAATCCATTTTTATTTAAGCCTTGCAACATCTCTGCTTTAGTAGTGTCTACAGACTCCGAACTTTCCATTCTTCTACTTAACCCTACAGACATGGCCTTGTCGTTCCCAAAAAATAGGGGAGTGGCCGCCTGCGTCACCAGCTATTCAAGCAAATACCTCCGTGAGGAAATGTCAGACTTTAAAATGAGCCCAGCCATGTTCCTTCCTTCACCCAGATATTCACAACGGTACTAGACAAAAACTGTTTTTTTTATTCTTGCCTAAAACTTGACTTGTTCTTCCTGAAGATGTCTCTGGTCAGCTGCCATCTTGTTTTGTGTTTAGATAGAAGATAAAAGGGCAAATCTATGGAGTAACATTTGGTACAAACGTTTGGTTTGGTTTTGTCTAAAAAATGCAAATATATGGAGAATAAACACAGATGGCACATAGAAGGTTAGGTTTATAGTCTTTTAGGTTTCTAGAACCATATTTTAGTGGAATAATAATTTTTAAAGTGCAGAAGAAGGACATGGCTCATTTTAAAGCCCAAACCCTCCTCTTCCCAAAGCAAAAAAAAAAAAGTCTAGCGGAAACTAAAATGTGACCGGCTAAAATAAGTTATTTGACTTATGTGTGGGACGTACCTGTGCCCATGTCGATGAACGGGTAGTTGACCAGCACCAGTTTGTTGAAGTTGAATTTGTAGGTGAACCTTTTGCCCTTGGTTTTGTGGAGGATCCTCTTGTTGTAGTAATATCTGAAAACAAAGAGAAAACGTAAGCATCAAGACGTAACCAGTCACAAACGGAGAGTGAACTCTTGAGATGAAGATTGAGTTAAAGGCAATAAATAATACGTATATTCCCTGACAGCAGGGGAGCCTTTCTTGAAAAAAGACCTCCCAAACGAGGCCCAATGTAAATAACAGCTGTCTTCAACTCCATGTTGAACATGTTGAACATCCTATTATATATATATTATATTATGATCCAATACTGGGATGTGGGAAGCATCCTTGAGAAAATTTAAAAGGAATTGACAGTATTATCAGTCTTTTTAGATCACCTGTTTATCAAACTGTGGTTCAGGTACAACAGGTGATCATCTGAAAATGTAGGCTTAATTCATTTTTATTTCATTTATGCTTCAGTAAAGTGTTTTTTCTGGTTTAGACATGGTTTGGATATAATTTAGGCCAATTTAGGCCTATTTTAGACCAAGTTTGTGACCAAGTCCTGATTTGATCCAGATCTAGGCCTGGTGTTACTTGGTCAAATCTTTTATGAGGAAGTACTTGGTGTGAAAAGTTTGAAAACCATTGCCTTGAGGGATTTTGCTGTCGGGCGCGACTACCGTCTTAGCATCCCACTAACCAGGCCTCCACCTGCAGCACAAGGCAGTTAGGCTTTGTGCCTGTTAATGTGACGGCATGTGAAAATAAATTATACTTCAAGTGAGCGATTGAGACAGAATGGTTGCCCGAGCATGTCTCTCTGATCAACTTGGCAATATCCAGACAGTTGTTGCCTCAAGCTCATAGTTGATGAGATGAGCAGTCAAAAGACAGTTTAAAACTATGTACATGCAAGAAAATGACCACATTTACTCCACCAAAAACAAAACAAAACAGCAAAACCTTTGCATTAGCCCAGGGCAGCTGTTGCTACAAGAGTATAAGGAATTCTGAATGTTAAATTAAAACCTCAAAAACTAACATTGTATTGCGAGACAGAGCTTGCAGTAAGGTTCAAGACTAAATATATGTGTAGGGAAAATGTAAACCTCTCTGAAATAAACCCAGTTGAAGGTTTGACTGCACTGGCCACTGATCTGTGGCTCTTCAATATGCAGCCCTCCATGAAAACATTTTGGACACCCCTGGTCTAGTGGTACTCATTTAGATTGTTAATCTACAGCAGGTCGCGAGCCTCTCCCAGGAAACGTTCATTTCAATATTTACCTCCTGAAGAGGTATCAGACTGTGACAGAGTGTGAGTATACTTGTGGGGATCGGGGGGGTTGAGTGGTTGAAGGGGAACGATTCTTTGTGTATATGGGTATACATGGGAGTACTTGTGGGGGTCAACTAGGGGAATCGGAGAAAATGTGTCCAAGGAAATTGTGAGAGAAAATTTCCATATCATCCCATGCTCAGACAATACTGAATTGTATTTTTTTTTTTATAAATAAATAAATCGCAATTTCGGTCTGAAAAATCTCAATAAGGTTTTTTGTCAAAATCATGCAGCCCTAATTCAGACCATGCTCGGTGGAAAAACAAAGTGTCAAATGCCAGTAGTCCATAATGAAAGGTTATGAAGGCCAGTACTAAAGGGTGAGCTGAAGCTACAGTGATTACTAAAGGAAGTGGTCGGTGAAGGCAGGCCGCGGCTCCTGTAGTGTCAAGACATTAGTCACCTCAGCTCCGCACACAGGAGACAATAGACCTGACAATTCAATACGAACACGGTAAAAAAAGGGCTCTGTGTGACTCACCCAAGGCCCCGGGACCAGGACACATTCTCTTTACATAAAACCTCCAGCGCTCATTCACCGACGCTCCAATGTCAGAGTGAAGTGCGAGGTTAGTCACGGGTCGATTGAATAAGCACACCTTTGTACCGAGGCGCCTTTGTGCTAAAAATACTTCTGCGTCTGAAATTTGGACACAGCTGGGCAGATGCAAGGACTTTTCAAATAAAGTTTGGATAATGGTTACATGGACTTCTTTTTGAATTGTGATTCTTGTCACGTAACAGGAAGTTTGGGCCCCACAGACATGGACGCGCCATGCGCCGAGCGGGTTGTGCGCCTCTTTCTCCGGGTGAAGCAGTATCTCCATCAAACCAAAACATGCACACTAGGGGAGGATTTCAAACCTTAACCCTCTAATACACCCAAGCACATTTTTGTATAACTCCAACTTTTTTTAATGCAAAATAAGCAAGATTTTCACAGGGAGGTTAGGTTATTTTTGCATAACCTAAAATAATTTAATGTCATTTTGATTGCCATCCCATTGTAAACAGCGTAAAAAAGAAAAAAACTCCTGTTGTGGCTCCTTAGCACAAAAATGTGCTCTAGAATTTCAAGAAGTCGTAAAACAATGAAGGATTGATATATTTCTTTACATTTTAGCTCCTCCTGCAGGTGGTGGGTCCATAGGAGGAGGGCCCCGCGACGCTCCGTCACCTCTGGGCTTAATGGTCTCCCATCATAAGGGGCTTCTGAACCGCTCTCAGTCTGACCCGTTACCTAGGACCGGTTTGCCCTGGGAGACCCTACCAGGACCATAATGCCCCAGACCCAGAGCTCCTAGATTCATTCAGGCGCTCAAACCCCTCCAACACAATAAGGTGGCGGTACGAGGAGGGGACTTTCCGGTCTTGTACTTAAAAATATTTGTTCAGAGGAATTTTTTTTATTTTTAAATTTCTAGCCTGATTTATTGAGTTTTAAATCCCAAAAACCAAGGCAAAATTTGAATTTATTCATAAGATATCTAGACAAGATATCAAAAATCCCCTCTTCTTTATACTGTATTTAATATATCAAACAAATTAAACCATATATTTAAATCTGGCTGTATCCAATATTTTTGATTATGTCGCTAAATATATAGGCAATTTTGGTCATTTTTACATATAAAAATGGTATAATTTTCATAGGAAAACATAAAATGACACAAGCTCCAGTCTTTTTAAAAGGTCTGACCCTCTTTCCGTACATATAAAATAAATATTGCTTTTTAACATTTTAACCCTTTCCATTGCCAACATTAGGTCTCAAAGTTGGTGTTCTTTATTTCCGAAAAACACAAAAAATGAATTATTTTTAATCTAAAGTGGGAACTTTCTGGTCTGGTTGGGGCAGCCACTGGTCGGTGTGAGATGACCCAAAGGATTTGTTTCCAAGTCAAAATTTGTCACAATCAACTCTGAGAACTATGTCATTACTCACACGTATGTTTAGCTGTGTGCTGTGGCGTCCGAAAAGGGGGTGAGGGGGTGGGGTGTTTTCAGAGCTGCTTTGCTCAAACAATCCAGTTATAACAACACCAGGTCTACTTAGAAGAATCAGTTCTCAATACCTTAGACGTCACGTGAACGCGACCTATTGAAAGGCTGTATATTTTGCTCATACATTCAAAACAAAAGTAGGAAAAAAAACCCAAAACAAAATGACCAACCAGCAGCATTAATGAACATAAAAACACCAGAGAGTCCGGCGCTCTGACGGGAACGTTACTCATGACACTGGGCCCGGAGCGAGAGCAGCGTTAGTCATCGGCCGCTCCGTGACTCAGAGGGACACTTCAGAGGGGCCCACTACACAGACGCACTTCCACTCCACAACAAAACAACACTCAAGATGCAGAGGAGGAGAGGAAACAAAAACAAAGAGACGTGATCACCATGCAGCAAGTAGCGTTATTGTAAGACTGATACACGACGGCTCTGAAGTATCATTGCTACTGCAGACGTCATGTTGCAAGACATAATGGTGACTTTAAGGGGTTAAGGCAAAATGAAAGGTAAGGAATATTTTTGTTAATTGCAGCCCTAGAAGCTTCAAAAGTCTGAAATTACTACTATCACTACTCTACTCCAACATATTCTTCATTTAGACGTTATTCACACATGGGAAAGAAACAGAGTACGCATAAAACCTGGAAAATTATGATCAAGTTTCCTTCTATTGAGTCGTAAGTCATTTTGATTATGAACAGGCAGATCAGTGTTGTACAACACTGATAACTTTCCTCCAACAACCCGAGAGCAGGAAAAGAAAAGAAAAATACTGTGTTATGCAATAAAGGCGTCCTTCAAATATAAAAAGCCACATCTTCTATTTTGCAGTGAGTTGCAAGGACTTGCTGCCTCAAATAGCACAGAGAGACTCCATAGTAACCAGGCTGAATAAAGCTGCCCGAGTCTGAGGTTAGTTACACAATTTTCAGTGACAGACACAAAGATTTGTCCAAATTGTTAGCACCAGTGGGTAGGATATTTTGGTAGAAGGTAAATAAATATAAAAATGAGCCTAGTTATGTCATTGATGCCAAAGTGTCTTCAAAACTGACACTCGTGTGGGATCTGGGACAGAGTTTGGTTAAGGTTAATGAATTGATATTGTGTCTGTGCCACTAAAAACATGCACAATAGGCTCCCCATCCCAACTCCCCTGAAAAAGAGATTGTTAATTCTAAATTAGTAATTGGGGCTTTCATAATTAAAGGGACTCTACGGAAGTTAAAATTTAAAAAATAATATATTTTCCACCCCCTACATGCTCCAGCAATGTCCCGCGCTGTACTGTGAGCCTGCACTGTCACTCTAAAGTTACGTGTTCGGCCGAGGCAGCAGGCATTCACCAGCTTAACATGGAGACTGCAGTTACGCGGTCGGCCAGAGGTGGCAGTCACGAGTATGAAAATGATCAAACTCTGTTGAGTCCCTTTAAATAAAAGGGTTAAATAAATGTAAAATATTTTTAAAATATTTATATAAATTATAATAATCTGGCCATGCAGTTCATGCAGTCTTAAAGCGCACAATGCCATTAGATGGCACAAGCAAAAGCTTTTAGACAGACAGACAGACTGACATACAGTATTATATGAGACTCTCAATAACTATGCGAGCGCACTTTGATACCGTTTTGAGAAAAAAAAAATCCCGTCTCTATACCTGGAAGAAATTATTTCTAGTGTGTCAACGCCATTAGCACCAGTTATCTCGGATTCATAAAGGAAAATGCATTGGCTGGTGAAGTATGTCCTGACAAAGAAAATCAGAGATTGAAAGGATGCACACAATGTGCACTTTGGGGGAAAATTGATGAATGTAATAGAGTTATTGTCTAGTCCAGACAAAGCCCAAACCAAGACTTGAATAGTTTTAATTTAGTCCTGGTTTAGGCCCAAGACTGTCTAACATCGTCTATTGCCGTTTAGACCATGTTGTCTGTAACAAAGACACAAATTGAAGCAAATTTGAAGGTTTGGGAATCATCAACCTATATCTCATTTACACCAAACCTTATCGTCCCCTGAGGGAAACTTGCCGTCTGCATTTAACCCATCCTTTGATGCCACTTGGGCGACCAGTTAGGAGCAGTGGGCACCCGGGGGCCCATCTCCAGAATGTTGGAGGATTACCCTATGTGTGCATGTTTTGAGGTGATGGAGGAAGCTGGAGATCCAGGCACATGCAAACTCCACACAGAAAGGCCCGCACTGTCCGGAAATTCAACTCGGGACCATCTTGCTGTAAGGCAATTTTTTATAGGGCTAGGTACATTTGCAAAAGGTTTTAATTAAAATAACACAAGATACCAGTACCAGTCTTCACTACATTCATAGAGTATATAGTGAAAGGTAACATTTACATTTTAAAGTTTAATGCTCTTCAACTTTTTTTGGAAAGAGTGCAATATCCCATAACTGCCTTGAATACTCCAATAATTATGATATTTCACCACTGTATGCTCCTGCACCACAAAGTTGGGATGCAATTCTTCATCATTCATCAAATCATGTCCAAACACACTAACTGAACCAAAACCAGTCTGAAATAGTTCTCGTGATAAAGAAATTCCATCACGTGACCCTGCTGTATTTCTAATGTGGCGATAGATTATTGCACAGTCCACCTTGAAATGATTTTGGGTCCCACTCTTTGCCTTCTCCTCTCTCTCCCCAGAAGGCGGTGGGCTATATTTGCAAGTGGGTGCTAAGAGGCGCGCGGAGACATAATGTTCGCAGATGGGTGACAGTGAACGAGTGGGTTTATGGGCCAGTTTCGTACATGTGACGGAACACGCGCCAACACCGCGCCGCGTCAATAAGGCTCTCACATCGCGCCCGGGTGTCGAGGCTTTGAAGAGCGTTTGAACTGCCTTTTAAGTCGACTAGAAAGAGCCACTGACAGTAAAGGCCATAGCGTACTGGAGACATATGGAAGTGGCGGTGGTTACAATGGGGAACAATATCGGTGCGTTGTTTGTCATTTCATCATATTTTAGGCTCCAGGCTCATTTTCATTACAGTTTTGGCTATGTCGATGCATGCCATACTCAGATGACACAAAGATAGATTGCAAGAAGAGGTTAAGGGTGAGGGAATCTAGATTTTGTACCACTTTGAAAAGAAATTAAAATCAGGCAATGTTTCCCATGGAATTCCGTCCATCCTTAGGAGAGGATCCCACCATTCATGTGGACCTCCCCGAGGTTTCTTTGTTCTGTCCCAGTGGGTTTTGGGAGTTTTTCCTTGCCGAGAAGGAGGGTCTAAGGACAGGGGATGCCTCAGCACTATTAATATTTACTAATTGTCTTTCTTTTTCTTGTGAAGCCCTGTGAGGCAACTTTGTTGTGATTTTGGGCTATACGAATAAAATTGAATTTAATTCTCCTTAGACATTGGGGGTCCCAGTAATCCTAACCGTAATATTAGGGTAAAAATGGCAATTATTGCCTAAATTACTTGCCCTGATCATTTATAAACCATGAAATTGCCTCAATTGCTTGGTTTATGAAATTGAGACAATTATTGGCATTTTCAGCTAAAAAAAATTGTCTTTGGCCCTTCAAGAGGTTTCATTTGATTAATTTGGAACTGAATAGACCATAAATAGTTACTAAAGACACCAAAACAGCATGCCCTTCTCAATAGTACTGTAATTAAACAATATTGAAACGGTAGTTCTATGCAAAACCGTATTTGTGTTTGGCCCTGCGTCCGCTATATTTGGGCCTCCACAGCCTATTTTGGCCATTCACGGAAAAAACTTTGGGCACCCTTGGTCTAATGGGAAACACTGCCAGATTAAAATTCATTTTCAAAGTGCTACAAAAACAAGATTCCCTGACCCATAAGGGCGACATATCATGCCAAACTGACTTTATCGAGCTTTTAACCATGTTATAACACTGTTCCCTGGAGCAGTATCTCACTTCATTCACACAGTTTTGAATTAATCTTGTTTGCGATGGTCCGTTCATGTTGACTTCTGCAGCGCTTCGTTTTCTACTTCCTGATACAACTACATCCCCAAACTGTCCCCTACATTTTATTGCCAATAATCCAATATTGTATCAGTTCTTAGCCATTCTGTCTCATAAAATGTAAAATATCAATGCATAGACATCCTACTGAAAGATTTTAAGATCAAGACAGTATACTATTATTACACTTATTGATTATAGCAAAAGGTGTTCTTGAGAAAGGCTTTGTTGGAGCCGATACGCGTGGAAGAAAGATTTTAATATGCATTAACCCAGTGCAATAAAGGCTTTTTAGAAAATGGCAATAGAAACGAGTGGGAAGAGTGCCTTGGATCTTTATTTTGTTTTCTCTTAAAAAGGTGTACTTTGTCCTACCTCTTTATTATTCATTTTATTTTTAGACTAAATTAGATTATGGGGGGGGGCTCCATTGATGGGAAATACTACAGTATATTTGACATTTCTTCCTTTCTAATCAGAACCCGAGTGTCTTTCCCCAATTTTGCCTTTGCATAATAGTTTGTAATTGCTCTACTATATTTGAAATCAAAGCTAGTAATCCCCAAATGTTTGCATACAGTGGGTAATAGACATAGGTGTATATTTTCATACATTGGATCTATGGTTTGATATCGTTGCATATGTGTAGATTACTTGGGTTGTCAATGTAATATTTAATACCTGGTAAAAACACTTCCTTCAGAGAAACTAATTATGTAACAGAACACCCACTACCCAGCGCATGCAGCGACATGAAATGGGAATCAAGAGCTCCGACACGGTGGCACTTTGAAAACTTCCTTTGAATAAAGCATAGAGGACTTCACAGCCGAGAGGGGAAGACTTCCAAAGACCCCCCCATTAATTAACAGATTTTCATTCATAAAAGTGAAACAAACCACAACACAGACCTCTCCAACGTGCGCGGCCTGGACTGTATTAGGAACCGAAGCAGTGAAATTTACAGCTACTGCATCAAACAGCCTTTAGAAGCCAATGTGTTTTAAATACAAGGAGCCTTTATAGTTGGATTGGCTCCGGGACCAGCAGCATCCTCCGTCAGGGGCTTTGTGAGGAACACGCACAGAGTCAGCTTCAATGAACTTGTGTACCGCATTCTCACTTCAAAATGAAAAAAGTTAAAACGTTTGCATTTAAGGTTGGAAAAATATAATAATTGGGTGATATCAATATGAAGCGTTTGCTGCATATTACCGACAAAAAAAGGAGAAAGAAATGCATTGGAAGTTTCCTGTCATCTTATGCTTTCATATATGCCAAAGTTGCCTTCATTCTTGGTGACAAAATCAAACTACTTGATACATCCAGGTTGAAATGTATGGTTTTACGTTGTTGTTGCTGTGCCTTATGTAGCGGGAGTCTCCGAGAAACTTCAGAGGATCCGTCGACAACATAAAATCCCAGTCCATTTCAAACCAATGAACACATTGAGGCAACTATTAGTCCATCCCAAAGACAAGACCCCAAGACACAAACAGAGCAACGTAGTTTATTCAATCCAGTGCGAGGAAGAAAATGCAAAGAACATTATATTGGAGACAAAACAAGTACTTCACAGAAGGCCAAAATTCTTCAGTCTTCATCTGTACTCTGTAGTTGAAGTGTAGGATGTTTCGATCTTAGTCCAAAGATCGTCATCAGCTTAATAACGACGTGAGCACACTGTGGGTCTCTTAAGAGTAAACCAGGAGGAGTTAACCTCTAAGTCCCTCTTCTCTTGGTGCTAAAGGTAGGAAAACACCGTAGACTATTCATACTAAATATGGCTCGCTACCTCTGTATTGTCTCACTCTGGGCTAAGTTCACAGAAGGTTTTATCTACACCGCAGAGAAAGCTCTAGTGGTCCTCAGTCGGCTGTGCATCTCCATCCCAAAGCCACAAATCACTCATTTGAAGACTGTGAAGTTAAGATTTTAGCTAAAGAGAATAGATGGTATGAGCGTGGAGTAAAAGAAGCCGTATTCAATAAAAAGGAGAATCCATCCATGAACCGCAATGGCTCCTATTTACAATAATATACTTCGGCCGAAACCATCCCCATGTCATGCTAATGAGGTTGGGTCGGAGGCCAGGGCAGGGCCATAGAAATGTGCAAACAGCCTTAGAACAAAGCCTAGGGTAAGGCAATAGGAAGGTAACAAGCAGTAATTAGGTGTGAATAGGTTAACGTTTTTCTCCAAATCTTTAAAACTAAGAGAGGTGGGGCTTACAGGCCACTCCTCCCACTGGTTTCTTCATAAAAGACCCACGAGAGGCCAGTATGCTCAGTGCTGACGAAGTTCTTTGGATAAAGAATGAACCGTCCTGCGTCCTAATAATACTTTGCCTACGATTCTCTTGAGTGAAATAATTACAATCCAAGATTAGGTCAAGTACTTATTTACAGGTGAAAGCATTTGGGTTAATCTCACAACGTTGCCTACCCATGTCGCCCGTGAAGCTCTACGGGAGCAGCGCTATGGCAAAATAATACAGTTTTCATACCAAGTTTAGTATCTTGTGGCTTTTACTAATATGGTTCATGAAAGGTTTGCGTAATAAATATACCTCAGCTTAAATAGCAAATGAATGCTATCTGCTTCAAGGCCTTTTAACACATTTTATTCTTTCAAAGTTGATGAGTTGTTACTGCCGCAGGAGGCTGTAGAACTGTCCATTAAAAAGCACCACACCGAAAACTAACTTTCAGAATCCATGAGTAACTCAAAATGTCCCAGAGTAGACTTGTATCTCTAGTTCCGGTGACTAGTCACAAATTTGCCACAGAAATCAATCAATTTATTTTTGAAAGGCCCAGTATCACAAACAAGAGTTGCCTCAAAGGACTTCACATCAAAAACAGTGAAACAAACGAACGCAATGTCAAAGATATCACTACAATTCAATTAAGATTTGCTTAATTGCACAGCTGTAGCCGTATGTCCTGGTGCAAGGCTTGGTGCTTTGGTGGTTGGGTAAATGTGACCAGAACACTGATGTTATCCTTTCTGGGAAACACTTCAAAGCCTCACGGGGTGATTACTCGACCCTCTAATTTACCCACCAGCCCGCCTGCTCTTAGCCTCTTGTGCGAGGTGAGTCGAGGATTTAAAAAGGTGTGAAACTGCACAAACAAGCCGCAGATGGGCCGGAGGAGGGCTGACATGTAGCCGGGCGTGCGGGGAGTGATCGGGACTAACGCGAGACACCAGGAGGCGCCACCGATGACTACCGCGCATGGGCGTAACAGACTGCCGGGCTAAATTAAGCCACAAAAAATCCCACATGTGAAGTTGGCCTGGGATCGGCACGTGCAGAGCTCACCTTACATGCCCACGCGCCCGGCGGTAATTACAATTACACGTTCAGAAATGATAAAAGATACGGCGGGAGCAAAGTCCAAGGAGCGCGACAAACTGACCTCCATTTAAAGGCAATGGAAAAAGTGAGGGGCAGATACATGTCACAGGGATTAGTTTGCAAGTCCACGGTTGATTCTTGATTAAAGAGACACTTGAGGGGTTGGGTGTGTGAAGGGGAATGTGTCTTAGTGTATACGGGGAAATCTGTGTAAGGGTCATTCCGTGTCAATTCAACCAAGAAAATGCACTCATGTCACAGATTTTGATGAAATTTGGCCTCTAGGAGAAACTGAGAGCCCAAATATTTTTGCTCAAAGTCATCTAATTAGTGAGATATGGGCAAACAAATTTTTGGCCAATTAGCACAACATGCGATACAAAAACATCCATATCTCTTAAAGTATGGCACCTAGAGAGCTGATTTCAAAAAGTTATGGAATGCCCATCCTGAAACTTTCAGGGATGAGGTGGACATGATAACCTTTCTTTGGTATTTTTTTTGCATGTGGTTTTTTTTAGGGGTTTTTCCTCGCCGTAGAGGAAGGTCTAAGGATGGGGGATACTCTAAGCTTGTTACTCTAAGTGATTTACTTATTTACGGGACATTACATTTGGTTGAGACATTTCATTCGTGTGTGACTTATTTGATCATTCTTGATGTCTGATATTGAGATGACTTCTGTTATGATATTGGGCGTTACAAAAAATAAATTGATTGATTGATTGATATGAAGAAAATTGAGACGCTATTCCCGATTTTAGTTTTCATTCCCTTATAATTTTTTTCCAGTCCATTTTCAGAAAGAATGCTATATGACAAAAAGATAGGCCTTGAAGAGAGCTTTGGAATGACACAGCTCTGTAGGTATTATACTGTACTTTTAGAGATATGGATGTTTTTGTAACGCATGTCGTGCTAATTGGCCCGAAAATTCGCTAGCCCATATCTCACTAATTAGATGACTCTGACTGTTTCTCCTAGAGGCCAATCACTCCACCAAATTTCATCAAAATCTGTGACGTGAGTGCATTTTCTCAGTTGAATTGACACGGAATGACCTGTAAGTTCTCAGTCGTACAGGAGATGTCCATCGTAGAAAGATTCTTCAGTCTTTATCTGTACGCCCCCTACTGGTTTCTTCATAAAAGACCCACG
>OMNZ01024535.1:0-12139 GCA_900303255.1 Lesueurigobius sanzi | reverse complement strand
AGTCTGTGATATTGTCTAGGTTTAGACCTGATTTAGATACAGTTTTCTCTTGGTTTATTTATGACTCTTGATTCTTATGAGTTGGGTTAGGTCCGGGGGTTTAGTCCGGGGGTTTAGTCCCGGGGTTTAGTCCCGGGGTTTAGTCCCGGGGTTTAGTCCCGGGGTTTAGTCCAGGGTAATTATCGTGTCATTCTGTCCCTGGTTTAGTCCTTTATAGTTTGGTCCTGGTTTAGACCTTGATTTCAGGCTCTACTTTAGTCCGGTTTACTTCTTTGTTTAATCCAGATTCAGTCTGTGATATTTTGCGATTTTAGACCCGGTTTAGACCTAGTTTTCTCCTGGTTTAGTCCCAGTTTAGTCCTGACAGCGAGTCAAACCACTGATATGACAAGAAGTAACTTCACTCACCAATTCAAAAAGACTATTTGAATTTAAATGTGAAATATTATTCTGTTTCCCACCTTTACTACTTACTGTAGGTGCTGGCCACTAATTGACAAGGAATTTTGACTTTTCTGACCTTCAACAAGAAAAAAATACGCTGGAATGCCACTTGAACTGGTACAAATCCTTACAAATAGAAAGATAAAAGTTACACAGCTGTTCTTCCCATTTTGAAACAGAATTGCAGAAGGGCTGAAACTGATCGGTTATCAAAATAATTGTCAACTATTTTAGTCATTGATTAATAGTTTTCTAGAAAGGATTGTATGATATTTCACACAGACCCAGAATTACAATAAAAAACCTTTCTCTTTAAAGGTAGGGGGTAATCTGAGATAAACATGTTGAGATCTATTATTTTCATGATTTGAAAGCCATTTCTGTAGTGCAGCCTTTAGTAGTTTAGTCTCAGTCACCGAATTCTGGATGTTCTTAGCTTTCAAATGATGAATGTCATGTTCAATCACCAAAAGCCTTCTACAAACATTATCTTCAACTATTCTATATCAAAAGGCCCCCAACAAACAAGAAATAGCACTGATGTAAAATACACCATGTTCGTGATAAGAAGAGACACCCATTCCATGTTCTCATGTGCCCAAAATGTGTCAACATAAAATGAGGTTGCTATTTGTTTTAGCAAAACTTTCCAAAACCCACAGCAGTCTTTCCTCCAGAACGTCTACATTCACTCCATTGTCCAACTTCGGACATCTAATTGTGCATTGTGCCGTTTCCATGCCTGTGAAGGATGAGGAAACAGCCCGAGGCTTTGGCTATAAAAGAAATCATAAAAGACAATAAGACATAAAAGCAGCCAAACAAGAGCGCAGATGAGTTATAAAGACGTGCACCTGGCTGGCAGCTTCAGCACAAAGGAGTGTGGAAGGAAGGATGGAGCCCAGATGGGAAAGGCCTTTTATATACAACATGCCCTAACGGACTACGTTTTATGTATTTGTAGGAAATATTAGGCTGGTGAACATTTGAAGGCGCTTGACTCCCGCTGAGACGTCACGATATCAAAAGAGGCAGGTGGGAATGATTTGGATAAAATTCCTTCCTCCAGGTTGAGGGCAAGTAACATGTGGCATTTCCAGGAACCCATCATTACGTCGAAACAGATCAAGAGTGGCCAACGAAGGCAGAGTATAAGCGGAGTAGAAGATGATAAATTTACTAAAAGGAGAACTAACAAAACAAAACAAAATCTATATCTTTTGAATAGTCGAAAGTCCTCAAAATGGCATCCATCGCTTCAATATCACAGCAATAAATGAGGTCAAAAAGCAAAGAAATGGTAAAAATGTAGCTACTTCACATTCGCCTCAAACACTGTCCAAAGGTACCGTCTTTTCCAGAATATAAGTCAGTGGGTGTATAAGTCACACCAGCCAAAAAATGCATAATAAAGAATGAAAAAAAACAAATTTATTTTACGAAATCCAAGACCAAGAACAGACATTTCATCTTGAAAGGCAAGTTATAACACTAACAATAGAAGAGAGCACAGGCTGAATAGGTGTACGGTGCTAACGTAACACAGTGAGGGTTATTCAGCTACACAAAGCATAAAGAACGAACTGAATAGGTGTCTGGTATGTTAACATAACATATCACATGGTATATGCCGCAGGACATGCCAAACTATGAGAAAAAGTGCGAGTCCGGAAAATACGGTACATTCAAATAGGAATCTGGGTTAAATGTATTTATTATGTTAATTAAGACTGCTTAGGAACAAGTGTTTGCTGTCAATGATGAGAGTGATCAGGTTTTCTAATTCAACGAAACTGGATTAACAAAGATGTAGCAGTTGATAAAAGCTATGGACTCTGTATACAAAGCATCCCATCAACTTGCTTTGTGACTACATCTTACAGCATTCCCCCTGTCAAAAAAGTATTCATACACATTTGATTGCTTCTTAAAGTTCTTAAAACACATAAGACAGGATTTTGCTAAGTTTTAACCTAGTTTTCTCTGGTTTGACATTTCTTTCAATGTTTATTTTTCACTTCCTGGTTGGACATCCATGAGCACAGGAACTGACCAACATAACTGTCCCCGTGCCGACCATATTATACCAAAAATAAAAAATGAGTGAGTCAGAACCTTTCCCTCTATCTATGTCACTACTATCCATCAAACAAAATATGGTCCATCATACGCACTTTAAAGGGCGTCCAGGAAAGTCCCACTGAGACTCCCTTCGTGTAATTCTAGTCACCGTTTTCAGAATGTACTCTCAACTTTTTGTAAACAAGGATAAACTAATTCTCCGTTCAAACCAGCTCTGTGTAACTTCATCACTTCTGACTAACGCGTTACTCATTTCACGCCTTTTCAGTGATTGGATCTTGTAGCTGCATCATATTTCCAGCATTTACAAAACCATGTCTTGCATTGATCCCGATACTCTCCCCGGTCTATAGTTCCCTGCATGAACGGGGACGTTAAACTGGCTCCTCTGGGACGCACTGTATGACGTTGATGCTTTAAGGGCGACTTCAGGGCCTCCTCCGGCTGCTGCTCACATTATTAATCATGGGTGTAAATGGAGTTAAAGTTGAGTCATGGAAACACAATGGAGACCCAGCTATCAGGTGTGCACTGTGCAGGTGTGGGCCACTCCACCGAGTCAAACCCGGTCACGTCTTTCATCAGCCTTCAACGGGTTGCTTTGAAGAGCTTGGAGGCGCTTTCCCTCGAATTTCCAAAGACATAAGACGCACATCAGGCGCTATAATGGCTAACAGAAGGCGTGGGTGATGATTGCATTGCTCACAAAAAAATGCCAATGGGACCACAAACAAGCACGCTCAGCTGTTGGACTACATAAAACATTTAAATGAGTAAATATAAAACACATAAGAAATCATCAGGTACCCAACTACACAACTAAAGCAGTATTTTTTCCTTTTGTTTAGTTTCCAGTTTCAAAACATAAATGACTAAAACAATCCTAAAATGGGAGTAAATTAAAATTGAACTTTTGCAGCATTTTAAAGAGCAACTAACCCCAAAATCAATGAATAACTGTATAAATGGGTGTCTAATAGTGCGGCCTACATGTTCCGATTATTACTTTGACACTTTAGTGCACATCTGAATTGAAAATTTACATTTGTGCTTAATACAAAGAAAGGTAAAAAAAAAAAAAACAGTCTGTTTTAACAGTCTGTACAGTATTTGAATTTTGGGTCTGTCACCCTATTGGTTCAAAAGATTGTGTGACGTCCCAAGACAGTGTGAGGTCAGCCGCCCTGTCGCTGTGGGGGATATAAGCGGCTCAGTCTCGCACAAGCCTCGTAGCGAGTTATGCAGTAGCTAACACGACAACAAATGTGGGCTAATGTTGCTAACCGGCTGCTGAAGCTGATTCTAAGCGTTTTATGCTTAGAGACTTAACACATCTGTAAAACGAGCTCATGAAGAGCTTTTAAAAGATGTATAGCATGTCCATATTGGGAAACATGTAGCTGCTGCTGGAGCAAACAAAACCCAAACACTATCTTAGCAAGCTAGCGGTAGCTGTAGCCAAATCAGGGCTGCTGGCCTCCTCCACAGCACTTTCCTCCAACTTCCTTCACCAGAGGATAGAGGAAAAGAAAAAAATCCTCCACCTTAAACAACCCATCTGTTGCAAAAGCGCTAGCATCACTGTGGCTCTCTATTTCTCTCTGTCACTGCCTCCCTCACCCCCCGCGCGTTCCCTGCTCTGCCAGGCGATGCCCCCTTCTGGTGCAATTAAAACATATATATGTGGGTGGAGTTAGGCTCTAGTAGGGGGGTTAGTTGCTCTGTAAGTTATAAGACTTTCTGTTTGTTTAGTTAACAATTATGTAAATCTCAACCAGACGAAGCCCTTAATGATTTAGTTGAATATTGTGTTTTTCAATCACCAATGTTACCCAATATTACTATAACAATAATTTGGTGTTATATTGAGTAGCCCTTGTGTACAATAAAAAAAACAACAACTCTGATTCTTTAGTGGAGGAGAAAAAATGTGGGGATTTATTACAGTAATAATGTAATAAAAAATAAAAAAAATCTCCAGTGTTCGACTTGCCGCTTGTACCCCCACCTAAAGCTCATAGTAGCTGGCATAAGCTCCAGCTCTTGTTATCCTAAACTGGAACAAGCATATGAAATTAATGTGCTAAATATACTTCCTTTAACAACAAGCTGCTAACTTCACAGATAGCTTTCCTGTTGGCAAGACACCCATGTTGAAAACTACCCCCCTTTATGCAAAATTCAAAATTACAAATATTCAACAGAATTATCTCAATTAGTTCACTACATTACACCTTCCTGCATTCATTAAGTGCCATTTTGCTACTGAAATAATGGCAAAAACATGCTATTGGCTTGGAAAGTTTCAGAGGGAAGTGTGACCATCACTTTCAAACCAAGCGAATTTCTTGTTTCTTGTTCTTTCACGACTTTGCACCATCCTTTTTTTTCTATACTTGGCTGCTAATGCATTCATATCTTACAAAATAGATCAGAGGAAGAGAAGGAGAAGAGAAAAAAAAAAACTGGTGAAAAACAAGCGTGTCCCGGTGACTAAGAAACCACATGCTGCTCTCCGATGTCCTATGGAGCGACGAGGGGCGAGCCAAGACAGGGAGAGAGATGCTAATGGCCATTTGAAGGAACATTACTAACAGGGTACAGACATGATTCACAATACACTGCTGTTATCAGGACAGGGGGTTTAACAGGCTTATGTCACTGCTTTGAAAGGGTACAGACAGAAATAGGAGAAAAACAGGCAGAGTGGACAACAGGCCTCTATGATATGGAGTAAATAGGCTATACTGCATGTAATGGTTCTACAGTATTGATTTCAAATAAGGCATGGGCTTAAATCTAAGCTTAAAGCTAAAGATGAGAAGGATGGACACAATGACAAAATGTCCATGGATCCATCTTTTTGCTCAACATCTGGGGTCTGGTGGCAGTAGTCTAAAGCAGCGAGGCCCAGACTTTGCTATTCCAGCTCACAGATGTAGTCTCCCCAGTGAGCCCTAGGTCTTCCCTGAGGCATCCTCCTATGTCCCTTTTCCACGATAGCGGCTTTTACCCAGCCCAGGACACAATCCTCAGATTCACCCATATCTACCCTACCCTGGAGGTCTTGCTTTTCCACATGAGCCGTGGGCTACTCTTTGGGGGGCGGGGTTCACCAAGAGAGAGAGAGCACACGTAAACAACGCAATGTAATAATGAAAGCAACAGTCTGGAACACGATGAGAGCACAGTGGATATACTGCCTTTTGGACTTTATGAAATTATTCTGAAGCTCCAAGACAAAAACAAGAGAAATAGAGCTAATAAAAATAAAATATAAAGGTACGCCCTGTACTAATGTTATGCTAACAGCAGCTAAAGTTTTGCTAACAGCGGCTAATGATATCGATAGGCCAGATCACTTTTTACAACGGTAGTATATGTTGTCAAATATGAATCTGCGACGTGGCAGTGTGTGCGAGGGCTGTCTTCTCTCTTCTCTGACAAATCAGCGGTCTGTTCACGTCATGCTAGTACCAGGAAAGCAGCCAGGAAGCATCCAAAACCTCAGCAATCTCCTCTCAGTGCGAAGGTGCAGCGACTCCACGCCAAGTTCCTCACCCCATCTCAAAGCCATCCAGCGGAGGAACCTCATTTCAACGGTCTGTATTAGGAATATCGTCCTTTCAGTCATGACAGGTGAGATTGGGCACGTACATTGTTGACCGGTAAACACCACGAGCACATCACTGCAGATGCTACACCTATCTTGTCCATCTCACACTTCATCCAACCCTCACTCGAGAACAAGACCCCGATACAGATACTCCTCCACACGAGGCAAAATATAAAACAGTATAATACATAATAGCCTTCTATATTTGTAGAAATGTAACCAGTATGGGCCTAAATTGGGCTGGGTGCCATCCAATTTATTTTGATGCCAGTATTTTAAGGAAACCAGGACTAAATGATTAAATTATTGGTAATTTAGAACCGCTGGGCACAGTTGGCGCTCGTGTTTAAAAGTAACAAGATTCCAGGTTCGATCCCCAGGGCCTACAGGGCTTTCCTCTGGAGTCTCGATGTTCTCCCCGTGTCTGCGTAGGTTTCTTTCAGGTGCTCCGGTTTTCCCTACCACTAAAACATGTACAATGGATCAGAATAAATGAGAGAGTAAATGGTTGGTGGTGGTCGGAGGGGCTGATGACGCAGAATGGCAGCCTCGCTTCTAGGGCTGTGTACAATGCAAGTGGAAACCAGTATTATTATTATTATTATTATTATTATAAAACAGATTAATTATGGTAATTTATTCCATAAAAGACTTGGCTGACTGAGCTGAAATAAAGTACATTTCTTTGGTGCTGTCTCAGGACCGAGCAGGCATCTAAACTCGTGATTTAACCATTTTAATACCATTAGTACCTAAAAAATTGCTACTATACAGTCTCATTTACCAGACCATGGTCAAAGTGAAGTTGATTTTGAAGGCGATGTAACTTCTGCCAGATCAGTGCTGTGTGTAACCAAAGGGAGTCAGAAATAGGGCTGGGTACCGTTTTATTGAAAAAATAATCAAAGTACTTCCGGTATCGAAAAATAAATTGGTACCAAAAAAATATTTTTCTTTAGGAGGCAAATTTTGACGCCTGGTGGAGATAAAGAAAGTGACTTAGGTGTTTCAGCTCAAATAAATGATAAAAACACTAAAAGAAACAGTATTTTATTGAATAAATGATCATTATTGTTCTGTTTTATGGTTCTACAACAAAACTAAAAATCATGCACGAGGATAAATGACTTGATCTGAGAATATTAGTCTTGTTTAGAGCAGTTTTGAGATTAGACATATTTACTACCGTCATCTACATTATTTGGCTTATTTCATGACAATGTTTACTGATTCTAAGATAATCTCACTTGAATTAGGAAAATAAAACTGCCAAGGTTAAGGACAAGACCAATTTTCTTTTCTTCTTTCAAATGGATTTAAATTAAAAAAGGAAATAAGTAGAAATCGTCAAAACAGCTCAAATTTAGATAAATAAGATGAATTTGGGTCATTTAAACGTATCTAGATATTTACTTTTTTGTGTAGATGACATAATTTAGTAAAAGTATCGAAAAAAGTATCGTTCAGGTATCGGTATCGTACAGGAAGTATCGTTGGTATGGAAAAACATGAACGATACCCAGCCCTAGTCAGAAACACATATTACGTACAGTGCACCTGTTGCACTAGTGACGAATGGGGCAAAGTCTTGGAGTGAACGTGCCGTCTCCTCTGAGCGCACACAGGTTAGCGCGGGAGGTGAGAGGGTTCGTGCGTGGGAGCGGACAAAAGCCTCAGAAATAGCGGCCGCGAACGGTCTGAATGCACCTGCTGACTCATCGTGAGCTTCGTCTGTCGTTCAAACCAACCATCTCTCTCTCTCTCCCTCTCTGTCTTCGCCACAGTTTCTTTTTCTCCCTCGCTCCCTCCCTCTCTCTTTAGTCTCTCCCTTTCTCTTTTGCGCTCTCCGTCCCTCCCTCAATATCTTCGTCGTCCTCCGGTGCACGCGCCTCTCTCCTCCTCGGTCACAGTCTCCTAGCAACAAAAGCTTTTAGCGCTAAAAATAAATAGCAGAGTCACGACAAACAAAATATGACTCAATAAAGCAAAAGTTGACAAAAAGTTTAGAGCCTTGGCACCGGTCCAAAATTGAAAGAAGAAGATCGAGGACTGAACTTCTATTATGGAAAATAAAAATATTGGTCCTTCTGTTGGTTGGCTTTTCATTCAGTTTGATTGTACTGCGTTTATATAGATTTATAGATATAGATATTTATTGTCTCTGGAGGGAAATGAGTTGGCTTCACTTGACCCAACCTTCAACCACAGCCTCTGGGTAAACTGTGGCTGTGTGGGATGGGGTTTTAATGGAACTAAATGGGGGAAAGCATGCCTAAATCTAAACTTTAAAAAGGTGCACCATGTAACTTTTTATGTGAAAAAAACTCCTTGATATTAATCAAAGAAACTGCCAAGGTTCTGCTGTCAGTGTTCAGCGAGAACTGGTCGACAATTCTCGCTTTATTCCGAGTTGTGTTCACTCAGAAGCCAGTAACCGAGAACTTTACATTTCAATAGAAAAGAGGAAGTGACTTTACTGAACAACACAGACCCTGGTTATGACGTTAAGCCGAGTCGATACATAACAGGTGGTGCAGTAGTATATCTGTAGGCTACATCTGTTAGCGAGACAAACAAGATTAAACGAGAAGCGGTGGAGGTTGTATATACAATAATTGCATAAAAGCTTCCACGTTGGCAGGGTTTTTGAGTTAATGGATTCAGAAACTCGCCATCGAAAATCAAATCTTTAGACTTGAGATTTGAAGAGGTCCTTGATGTGGGAAACTGCATTATTTAACTGGTAAAATAATCTATATGTTTTGTTCAATAAGCCAACTTTTTGAAGTCATTTTGTTGAGTGATCCTTTAAAATATTGCTTTGCAGAATATAATACTTAACACATTGAGTGCCAGACTGTTTTTGGGATTTATCCCCTAGAGTGCCAGCAATCCAGACCATTTTTCATGATATTTGTAGCACCACAGCATATTCTATCTTATAGCTATGGCCACATACTATGGAAAGGTGAGACTGTAAGCTCTCAGAGGGTGAAACCCGTTTATTTCTACGTGCCTCGGTTCCTGAGAAAAGTTATGCTAAAAAGAGGCTGTTTTCCTCAAAAATCAGTTTTTACTCTAGAAACGGAGAGAACAGGTAAAATGTCCAGCCGAAATGCTTAGAATCAATGGCTTTTCACAAGTTTTGTTCATCATTTATTCAAGTTCTGTTCATCACAGGTCTCCCAAAATCACACACAAGGTGTGTTAGAGTGTCTAGTTTCATAAAATAAAATAAAAAATCTTTTTTCAAAAAAACATTTTTTTTTTCGTTTTTGGCACTCAATGTGTTAATACTAAGCATTAAAAAGTATTAAGATTTTTTTTTAACATGATGTAAACCAGTGGTTCTCAACTGGATGGGATCAGGAGCCACCATTGCCCCAAGATGACAAGTTGTGACCCCAAAATATGATATATTCAAACCCATAAAATGCTCTCCAATTTGAATTGGTTCAAAATACTGCATTGGTCCACAGACTTTTCTTGATATACTGTAAGCACGGAATAAACCTATAAAGTTGAAAGTGTGACTGAAAGAACCCAGTGCCAGGGATTTTAGCACTTGCATACTTTTTCCAATAGAAAATACTGAAAGAAATTGTAGGCAAAGTTTCTTCAGTCTTCATCTGTATCTGTAGTTGAAGTGTAGGACATTTCGATCTTTATCCAAAGAAAGATAAAGATCTGAAGACTGAAGAATCTATGCCTACGATGGACAACTCCTGTATGACCGAGAACCTACACAGACGGATTACTGAAAGAACTGTTCCCAATCAAAGGCTGGTGACCCACTGAAATTGGTTCCGCAGCCCACTTTCCACCAGTTGAGAACCACTCATGTAAACCATTTTTGTAATGTCTAGGTCATGGGGAATAAATGGATGTGAAAAAGTTTGGATGTCTCATGCTCCTGAATTACTTTTTCACCGACTTATTGAGAGTCTTTGGCTTTTGTGGCGTGGTCCGACTCGTGCACAACTGGATGGAAGTAAATCTATTGCAGAAGCATATCAAAACAATCCTACTGCAAGCGCATGCCGTAATCGAAGCTGTAACTGAATTTTTTCGGGGATAGCAATTTGGTTGGGGACTGGCGCTGTATTTGCTTGTTTAAATCCAGATAGTGTCTTTTCTTTTTGGTCGGGCAGTGTATAAATTAGATTTCTTACTGATGTGAAGTCTTAAAATACCCAAGAAGAACAACAACAATCCACAATATCACTCCAGCCAACATTAGCTTTCCGTGAAGCTTATTGTAGATCTACAGTGTGTAAAAAAAAGTCTAAGCCTTTGTCTGATCTGACCGGCTCCGCTCCAGACAGGAAACCACTGAGGCCAAAGTTTTAACGCGCCATTTCAGCCCTTGGCCGCTTCTAAATTTAGCCACAAAAACATTAAAAAGGGACTTAATTCGCTATTAGGTCTTTCTTTGAGCCAAACCACCTGCGTTCCCCTCGTCCAAAAGCAACAAAACCAAGCGAGCCCAGCGTTTCTTCAGGGCCCTATGACGCCGCGCCTCGGGAGAAAACTGCTGCTAAAACTCGAGATAGTCATCGCTGGAGTATTGTAAAAAAAAAAAAAAAAAAAAAAACAGAACATCCCAGGCTTGTTCAACTTTTCTCCAGCGTCACCCCTCTCCACTCCATTCTCCTTCCCTTCCTCCCATTCTTTGCCGAGACTATTTTTAGACGCTGTGGAAAGGTCGCTGTGTCTCTTCTGGCAGGGCACACGGTTCTAAAGGCAGGGGTAATCGAAGCCAAGCGTGGGCCGTGGGGGTGAGTGATTATGATGAAGAGGTTAGACAGAAGAAAGAAGAAGAAGAAGAGTTGCAGCGAATAACAATAAACAGGAAATAATAATCGGCATGCAAAGGAAATGAGGGGATCACTGCGTGGGCGTCGACATGAGCAGAGTCATCAAATACAGTAAAGTAGGCTTTTCAAGTAAATTTGAAGGGAAATTAAATAAACAATAGCAATAATATGGGCAATAATATTAAAGGCTCTGTACCAGATTTTTTTTCCTAGTAGTGGAAACGAAATTGGTTTGTTCAACTTAGTCTACTGTAAGCTTGGACATTTGTGGAAAAAATATTGTGTATCTAAATATTATGCATTTGTATGAGCTTGCAGGGTACTTTTCTAGCATTACTGCGACAGTGAGCCTGAAAAGTGACCCCACAGGTTGTGAAATGTATTGATGAACTCATCGCTGTGACGAATTAGGATGTTAGAAATGTGTAAGGAATGTTGGGATGAGTTTGGGCCACACCTATCAATCAATTTAGTCTTTTTTTCATTATTTGTAATATTAAAAAAAATGTGTCTTTAAGATTAGTTTTGCAAATTTGAACCACCAGTAAAGTAAAATGCAAGAATCAAGAATGCATTTAAGGTCTGGGCATTATTATTATTATCCCCATATTGAACCCTCTTTATTTTCTATTCAATTTTCTCTTAATAAGACAAATCAAATAAAAACAAATAAATATAGGGGTGATAATACAGAGTGCGCGACCCGATCCTGCTGTATTACTACTTCACATCACTTTGAAACTGCGTGCTAACTGCTGACTTTCTACTACAGAAGCAGAGATGGCCACTTCCCCTCCCACACAGTAGCTTCACCAACACCACATCTCTCACATGGCCAGGCACAACATGAAAACACATGCAGGGTTCGCACCAGTCTGAAAGTGTCTCAAGTAGGGCTGAAAGATATATCGTTATCGTATCTATATCGAGATATGAGCATCCAAGATATTAATATCGAAAAAACAACGATATAAACGATATAGATTTACCCCCGTGCTCGCCCTGCATGCACAGCTCTGGCAGCCACAATAAACATCATTTTTACGATTGCCCTTGAATGCACCACTACGGCCAGCCAACCACAAACCTTATTTCATGCTTACTGTGGATCGACAGCTGAAGCCAACCAATGACAAACATAGGAGGGCGGGAGTAAGGGAGATGAAGCGCGCACACACAT
>OMNZ01024533.1:39199-54110 GCA_900303255.1 Lesueurigobius sanzi | reverse complement strand
TGCTTGAAGAGTGCTTTCAGGTTCTCTCACTACAAATACAGTACGTTGATTTTTGTGCATATTCTTGCTGTGTCCTTGGGCAAGGCACTTCACCTGGATTATTGACAGTCCATAAGTCTAAATGTAGGCTATTGAATAGAATGTATAATTGACCATCTGGGACGTTATAAAACCTTTCTAAATCTTTTTTAATGCGAGTGGCCTTTTGAGTTTACTCGCAATGTGAAGTCTCCAATGAAATCACTTAGGTGCACCTACAACCTCCAAACTTTCCAGTCTTGTGCAAAACAATATTTTGAAGGTTCGTTCAGAGGGATTTTTCAATATCCATTAGGGCTGGGCCATATCG
This sequence comes from Lesueurigobius sanzi, assembly GCA_900303255.1. Classification (NCBI taxonomy): domain Eukaryota; kingdom Metazoa; phylum Chordata; class Actinopteri; order Gobiiformes; family Gobiidae; genus Lesueurigobius; species Lesueurigobius sanzi. The sequence goes on along the minus strand of OMNZ01024533.1, from coordinate 53,761 downwards.
TTTCGCATATCGTTATACCGGTATGAGTTTTGAATATCGTTGTAATTTTTTGATATCGTTGTGGATGTGGTACAATTAGCATATGCACTCAGCTGATTTTGACTGAAGTCCGGACCAGTGGCAGTGTGCTTGCAACGTAAAACGAATTGAAGGATGCACAATATGTTATTTGAGTAGATCAAATTTGCAAGGGAATTGGGATGGCACTAAAAGAAAAAAAAGAAAAATAGGCATAAAGCTGGGATTTTGAATTTTTTTCCATTGTCAATTATATCGTCAAATATATCGTTATCGTGATATTTCATTTTTATATCGTGATATGGATTTTAGGTCATATCGCCCTGCCCTAATGTCCATCCATTTTCTTCTGCTTTATCCAGATCGTGAAGGAAACAGTCTGAGCAGAGATGCCCAGACTTCCCGATCCACGCACACTTCCTCCAGCTCTTCCTGGGGGATCCCAAGGCGTTCCCAGGGCAGCTTAAAGACATCGTCCTGTAAATGTGTGGAGGAGGGGAAGGGAGAAAAGCATGTCTTTATTGTTTTATTCTGTAAATGAAAACAATAACAACGACGTATGCGCCGACTGCGGTGGCAGCTAGTTCGAGTAGCTTGTGTTTGTGCTGGAATGTGCTGGAATTTTGTCTCTTTGTTATGAAAGATGTGCATGTTTAAGTACTCGAGGGATGAGCTCCTTCGTTTGCGATTGTTAGTAACTTTTAATCCGTGTTTTTTATGTGTATTTGTATGAATGTTTTTGCTACTGGACACCTGAATTTCTCCTTCGGGGGATCAAAAAAGTATTATCTATCTACTGTATCTATCTGTCTCGTCTTTCCAGCGTGTCCTAGGTCTTCCCGGGGGTCTCCTCCCAGGGGGACATGCCCGGAACACCTCTTGAGGGAGGTGATCAGGAGACATCCGAACCAGATGCCCGAGCCACCTCAGCTGGCTGCTTTCGACCTGAAGGAGCAGCGGCTCTACTCTCAGCTCCTCCCGGGTGACTGAGCTCCTCACCCTATCTCCAGCCACCCTGCGGAGGAAACTCATTGCGGCCGCTTGTATCCGTGATCTCGTCCTTTCGGTCATGACCCACATCCCATGACCATAGGTGAAAGTATAGGACCGTAGATCGACCCGGTACCTGGAGAGGGCACAAACAACTACTGGAATAATAAAAAGTCTGAACAAATGTTTTCAACTAATATATTGACAAAATAAAACCATAGTTTAAACCTGGCTCGGTCCATTATTTACATTTTGTCACCAAAAACAGACAATTTTGTCAATTTTTACATATAAAATTGACGATTTTGACAATGAATTCTATATGAAATGACAAAAGAACCTGTAATACATGTTGTCTCATATTTGTTTCATATTGATGTCCTCACTTTAGTTTATTTCCCTATTCACCAGCAAAGTGTCAACTTACTACTGGATAGAGCCAGGTTTAAATGAATAGTTTTATTTTGTACCTAACGCAGGCCGAGGCCTTGTGAAAATACCAACACATAACCAGGCCTATTGCTGGTGCTCATACCCTGCAGTATTGCACTCCTCCTCTCACATGGCTGTGTAATTGCTGTCTATGTGAGCGTAAACAAATTAGAAACAACGTTTTTTATTAAAGCAGCAAATAGCCGGTGGGCACCGTGCTCCAACCTTGTCCGGGACCCATCTTTCTGGAGGCTAGAAGTGGCTCGCGTTGGCACCGGAGAAAACAAAAGCATATGTTGATTGTTAGCCAGGGTGTACATAGCATGTCCTGTTCACTCAAGCTCTCCCTCTCAGCTGCAAACTCCCAACTTTGTTACTGCGGGCTATCTGTCAGACTTCATTTAGCATTTGAGGACATGTGGATTCCCATGGACTGCAAAAAGGCAAGGCACTGGTGAGAGGAGAGGGCCAGTGTGCAGTGAGCAGTGATCTGTCAAACGCATTCATTTAGCTGCACTCAACACAAGCCTGGCCTATTCTCAAGAGCTGGGTTTCATAGCAGGTCAGGAGTGTGAATATAAGAGGAAAAGAAGAAATTGGTGAAGATGGTGCAACATATTTTTTGGTTTGTTTGTTTTGTTGTTGTTGTTTTTTTTACAAGAAATAAAGGCCAGAGTCTCTTTGTGTCTTTAAAGTGCTTAAAACAGTTTGGAATCCGTTTGGAATTATGACTTAATAATATTTCTGGTTGTGGTCCAATTTCATCTATCCTATTCACATCTAAACTTTCACCTGGAAACAAACAATAAGGTGTTCTCCATAGATTTACACAAATTGTATCTTCAAAGGTTTCTCGAAATGTATTTTTCTTACACTCTTGCGACAACTTCTCCCCTTAAGTTGCTCATACAGACTCCAAACTTTACATCGTTATTGGACTTAACCTCAATATTTCATTCCAAGTCTGATTCATTGAGTTTTGAACACCAAAAAAACAAGAATCAAAAGTCCCCTCTGAACACATCTTTGTAACTAATACATCAACAAACTAATTAATTTATACCTGGCTCAATTCGTTATTTAGATTTTGTCACCAAAAATATAGACAATTTTGGCCAAACCCCATTCACCTACGGTGTCTCTCCTTAATAATTTATTTTATTTATGTGTTTTTTTGGTTGGGACAGTAAACACACCACTCCGGATTGTAGCCATGAGCACCCGTTGTCCCACACTCACAAACTCATTTATCTTGGCCTATTGTACATGTTTTTAGTGGTAGGTGAAACCGGAGCACCCAGAGGAAACGATGGAACAAGTATTTTGGAACTTTGGAACTCAAATAAGAACATAATACATCTTGCGCCAAAAAGTAGATTTGTGGAGGGCAGTACCTTCAAAACATTTGAAAAATTGAAAAGAGAATTTAATCAAGAAAATAAAGATTTGTTCAGATACCTCCAGGGTCGCCATTTTTATAACACTGTTTTAAAAGGTTCTTCCTACTTTCATATTGATCTAATCTAGGTTTGTGCACCCCCCCACCAAAACTGTGTCCAAACTCTATAAGGGTTTACAAAAACAAAAGGGTAACAATACATTATACGTGAAATCCAAATGGGAAACAGAATTGAAGGTTGATTTATCAGAGCGTGATTGGCTTTTGATGTGCAACACACAAAAAACATCTACTAACTCCAAAAGGTGGAGGGAATTTGGGTGGGAATGTCGCTCCCGTTTGACTGTTTTTGTGTAACCTAGACATGTTGTGGTGAACAGTGCCCCCCCTTTTTTGTTTTTGTTGGTGTTGTCATTTTCTTTGTGTTGTTGTGTTGTGAATTTAAAAATAACACAAAATAAAAGAAAATAGAAAAGAAAAGTAGATCATGAATCTATTTCTTCTGGAAATCGGTTGTTTTTTAAAATAATTTTTCAGCAAAAAAAATAGGTTTGGGATTGGAATATAAATATATTTTATAACTAGTAACTTTGTAAAAGATTAACAGTATGCAAAATAACTTATAACTGCAATGTTGTCAGTGGCTTCTGATTGAAAATGTGATTGTATGCAATCAGAACACTGTGGTGTCAACATTTGGGTTATGAAGAAAATGCTCCCAACAACACGTGGTAAAATTCTGTGTTTGTTCATACCATTTTTCCAACTGGACTTGAATTGTGCATATTAACAGCCTAATGATATCAGTGAAGGTTTAGGTTTGTAAGGATCTCTCCCCTCTCTCTGCTCTCTCTCCCGTACACTGTGGGTACATTATGGCACTGACATTTTCCCTCCTGACCTTCTTTACAGGAGACGGGACTGTGACTGCTCGGGTTCATCTCCTCAGGATTCCTTTTCCAAGCCGCCATGGCCGCACACCGGCAGGGCGCAATCCACAAACATGTGATTTACTCTAAGGACACTGCAGTGTCCCGCTTCATTTTGCTTTATTTTTTACAAATTTGGATAGCCTAATCTCGTTTGTTCTATTGAAGCACTCCAACTTGTATTTACATGGATTTTGTTGTGTAATACAGTGGTTCTCACACCTTTTCTCCTAGAAGTCCCCCCTGATCAGGTTGGATATGGGCCGGGCCCCCCAGTCCAAAACCGCAGGCCTCCTGAATGCATTCAAACGTAAAAAATGTGTCCATATACTGTAAGATTTATTTCAAACCAATAAGCAGAATTTGGAGTGTTCCTTTCTTAGTCATGTTTGGTCATTTTTTTCTATTTATGTAATTTACTCAAATAATGTCTTTTATGACCTGACCCTCTGACCAGACAAAGCTCTGGGCGCCCCCTACATTTCCAGGCGCCCCCCAGATTGGGAACCACTGGTGTAATATATCGAACACCAAAGTGTCCTTCGCATTTTTAACGTCCATAAACCATCAATGGACCTGTACTGAGCCGAACTGAGCTCACAGTGCATTTATTACAGCGCCATTGATTTGTTTTCATGCCATCAGCTGAAACTGAAAGCTTGTATTTTATCTTTAAGACGGACTATTCACATCACAAACAATGTCCTAATTGATAAAGTGTCCTTTTAATAATTTAGTGTAATCTGTTACATGTTTCACTATCGCTCACATCAACATGAAAAAAAAAACATTTTGAGACATCATTTTTAACCCAAAAACCCCAAACTTTTCCCTCTGTCCTGCCTCACCTCCCGTTACGGCGGCGCACTGATCTGACTCCGTCTCCCGCTGCACCTGTAAGGATTTAATTGGAGCAGTCAGCCCAGCCGAGCGTCTCTGTCTGTGTGACTGGGAGACACCGAATTCATTGTCATTATTGTGGCCGTCACTTTGCAGCGTTTTGTCCGTCCTCGCGCTCAGTTCCTCTCACTCCACTGAGCTCTGCGCCTCCGGGGGGCAGGAGTGAGCAGGCCGCGGCTATGGCTGTGTCTGTGGTACAACCAGAGAGGAAGGAGGGGGGGGTGTTGTGCGGGGCCCCCGGGGACTTGTGATGCTCATTTAACGCTGCTTCGTCACACGGCCATTTTACTGTTTTTAATTGCCGCTGATAATTATTGTCATCATCGTTACCTTCATTAGAATGTCAGGTTATGGCAAACATTACCATGCTTTGATATTTTCATTCATAAAATCCAGCTATGGGCCGCAATTTGAAGTTCACATCATTTGATCGATCACAACTGAAATAATTTAGCCAAGTTGTTGCAAAATGTGTATCCAGCAGAGAGTGGGTTTGGACATTACCTTTAAAAGCACCACAGTGGAGTCATATGCACAATCTGTGACTCCAGGAGCCTCAGGGAGTGGTCTCCTGCTGGTCCCAGAGTCAGGACTAAACATGGTGAGGCTGCGTATCAGTTTTATGCAGCTTAAATGTTGAACAGTCCTGAAGATGTGAGACAGGCCTCAACTCTGACAATGTTCAAATGTCGGCTAAAGCAGTTCTTCTTAGCTGAGCATGTGACACTGGACGCATTATATCTGCACTCTTTACTTCGAATGTGATTAATTTATGATTATATTTATGATTTATGGATTGATTTTATTCACCTTCTTTTAATTGTATGTAATTGTGAAGCACCTTGAATTACTTTGTGTACGAATTGAGCTCTACATATTCACAATTTTGGGGGAGCATTCAGTTGTGTATTAAGTTTACGTAACCTGGCAAGAGCCAGATAGACATTGTGTAGCACTCGTAGTTGAGTTCTCCACAATATCAATCTGGGACCGCTCCAAACGAATCCGTTCGGAGTTTCGCTCGTAGTTGTTTGTTAGATAGCGGCTCTGAGGTTTATATCATAATGTCGTCGAGTGGTTTTTGCGTTTTTTTGTAGCACGACTTTGAGGGTTGAAGGCACCTTAACCCACACTGCCTTATTTTCGAGACAAATGTTTGTTTTGCTCGGCACCTGCTGCTTTCGTCGCTCCGTCCCTCTGGTGGTCCTGGCTCAAACACTTTAGCGGCTCGGGGCAAGATGGATTCTCGTGTGTTTGTGAAATCACAAATACCGCGAGAATTCAGCTTGCAGGCAAGGTTAAAGTTTACATACCCTTTTAATCTTTTGGTCATTTTTCATAGAATATGAATGATAACACAAACATCTTTTTCCACTCATGGTTAGTGGTTTGTGTGAAGCCATTTATTGTCAAAGAACTGAGTTTACTCTTTTGAAATCATAATGAAAAAGAAACTACTCAAATATCCCTGATCTAATTTACATGACCTTCAACAACTGCCAGGAAAACTGTTCAGGAGCAAAGAAAAACTCACCTCAGCTGAAATACAGGACTCTGACAAAATTGGACTCTCCGAAAAAATTGATGTTCATTTCAAGATGCGCAATATGTAAACTTTTGATCAGGGACATTTGCTAGTTTCTAGATGAAAAGCGTAAACAAACAATGTTTGACAATAAATGGCTTCACGCAACCATTAACCATGAGTGAAATAAATGTTTTTGTGTTGACATTCTTCCAGGATCTGTAAACTTTTGAGCACATATAGAAAAGTACAGAAAAGGGTCTTCATCAAACACACTAGCGTCCAAATGCTTTTCTGTGAACCAAACTTGAGTATTTTACATACTGTATCTCCGTCGGTTAACAGGAATCCTACAATAAATTGTGGTTTTGACAACACAATAGGCATTAAACCCAGACTGAAAGCTTTTTGTTGCATCTTACCAACTTATTTGAGATGTATTACTGCTAGTGGCTCCAACATGAAACTGTATCATTATTGCAAATTATGTTTCAGCACATCAGCATTCCTTTTAATAGTAGTGTATGCTATTTATTTGATATGCATTCAGCATCGTTTCATCAGCTGAAGTAGATGTAGACTTTACATACTTTTCTAACTAATTAACCTAACTTTCCTGCATTTCAAAGATAACAAGTCTCCCCAGGTATGCGTCTAAAGGCATTGTGCACAGCTTTCAGGGAGCGGTGAGACCAAAAGTTCACAGTAAAGTAAAGTTCACAATGTTAGCTTCCAATGGGCTAATTGTTGTTAGCATTGGCGCTACTTCTGAGTTTACATTAGCCGAAAAAACTGTTGTACACAGCGGCCTCTTTTCTGCACAAATGATTTCTCTCTGTGGGTTTAAAACACGGGTACAGCCCCTTTAAGTGTAAGGCAATTTCATAAAAGGGCTGTCCATAAAAGGCTTTTAAAATAGACCTACAGCCAAAATGAAATACACCGTCATTACTACTACTTTCATCAGCAGTCAGGCTATTGCAAACACTCCACCACTATCTTGCTATTTCCATTCATAAATCCAGCCATGCACGGCCCCATCTGACTAATCCGGCAATTCTTGACATTTATGTAGTAACTATTAATGCCCCTGTTCTTTTGCCCAGTGCCAATCTCGTGACAGAGAGCTGTGAATCCCCGGGTCAGAGGTCACCAGGAAGCTCGGCAATCACAAAAGACCCCCCTCATGCACACGCGCGCACACACACACACGCACACGCACACGCACACACACTCCTAGCCACCGGTGGTTTAAGTTTGCTAACCATACGCTAATGGTTCCGCCGGTCTTCCTAATACATCATGGCAGGGTGCATAGACTTGTATGTAATTCATTCTAAAACGTGGCCTTTAAAATCTCTTGTTTTCTCGTTGTTTTACTTCTGTTAGCTTTATTTATTTATACGACGACGCGGGGGGAATAGCTTCCAGCGTGCACTAGCATTAAGTCCAGCCGAGCCCAGCAGCTAGCTTAGCCCCTGGTCGCTCAAACGTGAAAAAAATAAAAATAAATCAGAGCGGGTAAGACTTCGACTTCATGCCTGCAAAAGTGAATGTAGCTTACGTTGGGTACCTAAACATGGCATAACTTTGGTGATTTGCTTATCTAGCAAATATTTTTCATTCATTTGAGTTAAACCTTTAGGCCTGGCTCTACCTCATTTAGCATTTGCAAATACTAGGATAGTTTTTCAAAAAAGTTTAGATATCCAAAGTTATATGCTTGTGGCTTTTGCCTATGATGGACGATTTCTGCCTACGATGGACAACTCCTGTACGACTGAGAACCTACAAAAGCATAATTTAAATAGTTAATAATTAATTAATTATAAAAATATATTTACTCTATTGCATGTTACAAACTTGGCAGACTCCTCACAGATCTATACTCATTCTATTCAACACTACAATCACAAAAATGAGGCACATAGAGTTCAAGATTGTGATGTCATATCCAGTATTATGGGATATGCAGCAGGCTTTTTCCATAATAAACGGTAAATGTTTTAAAAGGTAAAAAAAAACAAAATGGATTGATCAATGTGTGTTTTGGGTGTAGTTACCAGGAGTGACCCTGCAGCTAACAGAGCTGTCCCACACCTCTTTCCTCCACTTTGTCGATGGACAATGTTTGCTAGTACCCGCAAACATGGCGGATCCCCGTGGTAACAATGAATTTATCAAATGTGGTCCCTAACTCTATCGCCTGTTGTTTTCTTCCACAATTTTAAGCAGATGTTTTGGTGAATGGTGGGCAACAGCTCCTGCATTCAGAGGAGCAGCACAGTTTATACAGTTTTGTATTGACAAATGCTAAGAGACACTTGTTTTATTTTATCATTAGTTTCTTTTTATTATTATTTTTTAATCCTATTTCAGTATTATTACTACTGTTTACAAACCATTTTCTTCTTTGATGACACATTTCCTGACTCTTTGCACCTCCCTGTGTGATCCATGTCCTAAGAGCTGTAAATGTATCCATAGTGAGATCAATAAAGAACAATCTTTTCTTTCTTATCTCTTATATTAAGTCACAGATCTGTTACAGTGCAAGGGAAGCAATGCTCTGTTTGTTAACAACGCTTTAACCCATCATATAGCTATTATTATTCATTTAAAACATTCATGTTGTCTACCAAATTGCATGTAGCGTATTTCTTTTTCCACAAACGTTTGCACAATATACTGAAAGGGGGCCAAATGGATTCATTCTACTAGAAAAATTGTTTTGGGAATAGAAAAAAAAATCAGGTATAGTGCCTTCTTGTATCGTAAGGCACGTTGATAAGATAAAATGAGACTTTATTGATGTCAAAATGGAGAAATGTACTCGTTACAACAGCTCTTGAGATCACACAGAGGGTGTAAACAGTTAGGAAATGTGCCATCAAAGGGGAAGATACATTTGCAAACAGGTAATAATAGTAATAGAATAAACTTTCAGCTCCATATCTCTCACTCCTTGTGTCCTCAGACTGCCTGCATCTATGGTGGCCCTGCGAGGTCATGTTGAACAGATCCAGAAAATTAGCCATGTGATGTACGTCTAAACAAAGTGCACTCACTTCCTTACTTATTCATTGACTTACAAATGTGCTTCCTCTTAGGCCGCGCTCGTCTCGCTGTGGGCCCCTTGACTCTATGGTTGTACTCCGCCACGCTATACACGACAATGTATGTACAGTGCTTCTTTGGTGCAGTGGGGGGGAACAGCCTCCAGCGTGCCTTAGCATTAAGTCCATGCCCACCAGCTAGCCTAGCCCCAAGTCGCTCAAACGTAAAATAAATCAGAGCACAAAGGACCCCGGCTCATTCCTGCAAAGTAGCAACATTTTCCCCGGCCAACAATGAGGACTTGAACTTCCAGCGGCAATAACAAATAGAAAGAAAGTCACCCGAGACACCAACATTAAAAGTGATTAATCATCTCTAGGCTCTCTCTTTACTTTTGAGGCAAAGGGATTGTCCGGCAATAAATCTTCAAAGATGTACATAAGAATCACTTCCTAATGAAAGGGGCCTTTGTTCATTTGTCACCTTTTAGACCATTTCATTTAAATTACAAAACTGGTGACCTTGTGACTCAGAATATAGATCTCTGGTATTTTAGAGCTGCAGAGGGATTAATCCATAAATCTTGATGCGAGATTTCCGCGTCCATTAAAGGGATCCTCAGCTAAAGAGATGGGCCCCTGTCAGGGGCAGTTTATTAGGCTATTGACACGAAGCCCGTTGCTATTACTTGTGGTCAAAGTGGGTGTTTTGGTTGTCGATAGATTGGAGGAATGTCATTCTGTGTAGACACATTCATAGGTTTCAGTTACTTTTCTTGTGATGGATGCGGTTTGTGGGTGTTTTCGAATCATAGCGATGAAAGGCAATGTTGAACAACCTCAGTGCGATTTTGCTACAGTATTGAGATTGCAATTAGATTTGTGATTTAGTTTTAAACTCATGATTCTTTGGTATTTGCTAATCGCAACCATACAAATTTCGGTTGTATTCAAGCCGTGATTATTTGCACAAATCTATTTAGGAATCATTTATTTGATTTGAATTGTTATTTTGGTAACAGCGGTCTTCACTTGAGACAGAGTTGTGAACTTACGTTTTATCAGAATCCAAGATTAAACCTGCAGGAACTAATTATTGTTACTGATCATGTATCAGAGGTTATATTAACTGAAAATTCTCTGTCAATGGCAGAATATTTTGAGTTCTGAGGCTGTCGTTCATTTTGAAGGATCAAAAATCAAGCCATCGTCATCTTTTGAGAGCTTTAAGCTGGACACACACTACAGGATTTTTAGTCTCAAAAGATTTAAAATCCTGTAGTGTGCGGCCACCTTTACACAACTTTAAATGCATGTTCCATGATTCTGCTGACAAATTATATTTAGATTTGCATCCTTGTATCTAATGTATATAATCTGTGTTTTCTTACATACATAATAGGTATATAATGAGAGATTAATTAATGAAGGATAAAAATAGCTCACAACAGATTTTTTACAACCCGGTCCTTCAAAATGACTGAGAAAAATGATCCCTAGCGAAACCACTGCCGTGTGTAGCAATTTGTATAGAACATATTTATTGTGGAGCATTATACACTGTCAAATACATTCATCCATGATAAGAGAACGTGAACATCTACGGTAGCCCTGGAGGGACATGCTATTGTCTATGATGATCCCCTGTGTAAATAGGTCATGTTGTCATATAACAGTGTTGAGTAGATGCTTCATTCCTTCACCAGGCTGGCTGCATAATGACATGCCAGTGTTTCTCCCCTTTGCAGTGATCAGTTGGTCCTTATATATTTTGGAAACATTCTTTTGTTTTTTACTTTAAACGTGCAAGTTGCTTTGTGTAACAACTTGAACTGCTGTATCGATGTGACTGTTAATATCTATGCAGCCCTAAAATGAAGCTTGCATGAGAATGTCATTCCCCACCATCCACCATTGTTCCGCATCCCTGTGTCTGGCTGGCCTCCCTCGTCTGGCCCTGTGGTCGGGGTGGCACGGCAGTGCGGGGCAGGGGGGCTCGGAGGCGGGAGGGGTGGCACGGCTCGCCGACGGAAGGGGCCGCCGCACACAGCTATGGCGGCGGTCGGTGGCGGTGGGCTGCAAGTGTGCTCCTCCGTCGCGCTGATGCAAAGTGACAGGGACAGATGTGACAGATCGGTTGAGACACACTTCCATACCACCAGTCACAGGCCGGGGGTGAGTCACGTCCCCCTGCCCGCTCCTGTCCCCCGCTGCAGGACAACACGCCGATGCTCCACTGAACCTCGCCATGCTGCAGGTATGGGGCTGCCACAGCGGATTACTCTGAGGAAAGCACCTCCTGATCGGGTACAGGGGGCCGGAGAGAGAGAGAGAGAGAGAGAGGGGCTGGAGGAAGGAGAGCACCATGGGGACGGGGGGACAGGGAGGGGGCAGCGGCACAGGTACAGGGCCAGGCCACATGTTTGACCAGTGGGTAAAGACTGGTGGGTAGAGTAGTGTTTGTTGGTAGCGAAATAGTCTATAGTTTAAAGTGGACATGCATAATTATGACTTCTACACCTACTTTTGGGCATCTCAGCATTTTATCATTTAAATTGTGCATGCTGGGAAGACTCTTGTGTGTTGCTCTGCTGGCAACACAGGGATTTACCAATTTTAAAAACAAGGTACAAGCTACCATGTTTAGCTGAGGGAATGCCAACGTATCAATGGTTACCTGATAAACACAGTTAAGGAAATGCTTTTACAACAAAAGTGGGCGGGGCAGAATAAGGTGACTATAGGACGTTAGAGGACAGTCTAGTTCAGACTCCAGTTTTGCCATTCAAGTGTAATCTGCAATTTGTGTTTCTCTAAAACCATGTTCACTGCCCCTCGTGGCTAAACGGTGAACTGAAATGTATATATTTTTTTTCTATTTCCCTGGTGGAAGTCAGTATAAAAGTATAACGCCATATCATGACCACACTATGGAGTACGCCCCGAGGTGGAAGAAGTGTGGAGAGAGTGGCATGAGTCTCGAGGCACAAAAAACAAACTTCTGGATCTTTCAGACAATGTGTACATTACATTTCAGCCCTTAGCTGCCAAAGATTGGCACACATTCCTCCAACAACTATATACAGTATAAGCATTTTAAACACTCATTCACCAGTGTACGCAGACACTTGTGTACGCCAGTGTACGCAGACACCTTGGGCAAGATACTTCATCCAGGCAAGGTGGATGAAGTATCTTGCCCAAGGACACAACAAGCGACAGTGCGTGATTCGAACCCGGGACCTTCCGATCATGAGACGACCCTCTCTACCACCTGTCACCACTTCTAGACACACATTGATTTGTATAGGGGGCACTTTATTGTTTTCTACTGAAATTAGTCCTCTAAATTTGACCCATTCTTTATTACAAATGAAGCAGGTAGCTAGCTTGCGAGCCCCGCTATTGTGCACCTAGACACAGAGTGCAAAGTCCAAGTAAAAAGATCCTTCAAAGCTAGACTATGTTATTTAAGAAATTGCTTCACAAGTAATGAAACGTTAGAACAAAAACCCTCTTTTTCAAACACAGTCTAGTCTGGACACTTGTAGCACTTCTTAAAAAGGCCAGGGGGATGGAGGAGCTCTACGGGGAGTTGAACTTGGGCACATCCAACAAAAAGCCGCTTCCTTGCATCCCGGCGTCCGCCCGCCCTCCCTCTCTCCCCTCACTGTGTGGCCCTCACAACAGGGGCCCTCCCAGGCGCCCTCGCTCACCGCTAGTTTGCACATCCTCATTGCACATCTAATGCTGGGGCTTTTAATATTTCATAAGCGTTTTATGGTGTAGAGCTCGGCGCTTCAGATCTTGCAGGGAGGAACATAAGACGGAATTAGCGTTCTCCAAATGGCCTTACTTACCTTTTAAATGTCATGCATAGGCCCCAGCTTTGGAAAGAAGAAAGCAGTTAAGGGCTGGGGGGAGAGATGGCACTCCGAAACATTTCATGAATAACCAAGATTCGGAGGATCCCAACACATGACCACCCCCTGATGTTTTAAAATATGGACGCGGCGCTCTTGGAGGAGATGGCGCACTTTAATAACGCTAGAGGAGGGCTTCACGGAGAGAGAGAAAGAGGGGGCCGAGGCTGGGTGCATAATAGATGCACTGCAAAAAGTAGTCCAAAAATAAGTCATATTTGAGTTGGTAAGTAAAAGTATCTGCCAACGCAACAAGTCTTTTGACACCTGAAATAATATAAATAAATATACAGTATATAGCACCTGAAGAGTTTTACTTAATCTGGGCCAATCTAGCCAGAACACTTTTCTAATTTGATCAGAAGTATTTTGATTGAAGTTACTAATGTTTTCAGCAGGATTCATTTTAGCCAGGGCCGGCCCTAGCCTATAAGCACACTATGCAGCTGCTTAGGGCCCCAAGACCACCAGGGCCCCCCCAAAAAGTGTTGTTTGCTTCAAATATTGCCCTTGTCTGTCTACTTCCTTTTACAAACATTGTCTGGGTGAGAAGAGAGAGACTGACTGCTGTATCTCATTTTGTCCAATATGAATGTTCTTTCCAATGGAATACTGATGTCGTGAGGGCCCCAAGACAAAAATCTGTGTAGGGCCCCGTAAAGGGTTGGGCCAGCCCTGATTTTAGCCTTTTAAATGTGTGTGATGTAAATAAAGAGTGCAACTGCCTTACCAAATCGTTTTCGTGTAAAAACATTTCACTTGTGGTGTCTGCGTTCCTCTGAACGGTTTCCAAGTGTGTTCTCTATTACATTTGTGCAAAAAACCATTAAAAAAACACCCAAAAAGGTCTGTTTCTTTGCAAGAATTATCAAACCGTTCACTTCAAAGACCCACTTCTCTAAACCTAAATTCCAATTTCCAATCATTTAGATCCAGATATGACTCTTTTTTTTTGCAGTGCGGCGTTTTGTCACTTTCTTTCTTCCTGGCTGAAATTCCCATTGTAGACTGTCACTTCTTCGTCTCTATTAGCGCCCGGCTCTGTTGTATGGGCTTCCCGTCATTTATTTTGTCCGTTGCCATTCCGCTGGTATCTCCTGATCTCTGCCTTATTATATACTGTCAACATCAGAATCGCATTAACAAACGTCGCACCGTAACCCCCCCCCCCCTTATCCCACTCCATTTTTTTCTTTTCTCCAGAGCGTTTCAAAAGAGTCCCCTTCCTTTCCGTCAGTGGCACCGTGCGCTGACACAAAAAGGCGAAAGGGAAATTAGGTACGTCTGTTTCCTATTAATTACAATCCGGGGGAGTCTCCCATGGACACACTCCTCAAGCCACTCTATTACGGCGATGGGGGGGCGGGCGGTGACGGAGGGGGGATGGGGG
>OMNZ01024533.1:0-30878 GCA_900303255.1 Lesueurigobius sanzi | reverse complement strand
ACTAGCGGTGGATAGTTTTAGAGGTTTAAGGCGGGGGTATAGGTATAGGCAAGTTGGCCTGGTTTTCTTACTCGTCAAAGGACCAGGGGCAAAACCTTTCAACCGTGGCCCAAAGCAAAGCACTACTTTCTACAAATGTCAGTGTTTATTGAATTTATTGAATTGACAAATCAAGGTTTGTTTATTTTTTAAATGTTTGTTAGTGTTTTGTATGAATAGAAATTACTTTTGCTTACCCATTATCAATCAGTTTAAGCAGGGGAGTCAGCAATATAACATTTTTTGGGGGTAATTTTCCTAGTTTCAATGTATTTTAATGTAAAATGCGTCGGTATCTGTTTTGGATTGGTATCAAAATTCTAGCCAAATTTTTACTTGGTATGTGATCCAATCCAAAATGATTCGTATTGCCCATCTCTATTTAGAACAAGGACATACTTTTAAAAGTCTTTTGTAGAAATGGATATGCTTTTACTTTCAATTTGACTAGAGAAGCGGCCGCAGCAAATACCAAATACCTCAGTATCCGCTAGAACTTCTCTCACTCACAACTTCAGATTCTGGTGCTACATAAGTATTTAGTACGTTTGAAAACATTGAACTAAAGTCTGATTTATGTTACTATATGTAAACATATGTAAAAAAAAAAAATAATAATAATCATTTGTGTCCTCCTTTATGTTAGCATAGCACCAGACTAAATATCACAAGTGATATTTAGTCTGGGGACCACCCATTCATTTTCTCGTAGGAGAGGTGTGGTTTACAATTGTCCATAGCCACTTATTGGGCGCTACGAATGTCTATCAGCGTCTGCACGTAGCCCAGAGCCAATCGTATCAATTGTCCCCAATGACGTATGAGCCTCAGCTAATCCAGTCCAATCCAAGGTTTCGGCCTTGGTCTCCAGGTTGCTCAGCAGTTTGAAAAGATTTGAGCGTGAGCAGCATGGGTATTCCCAGGCTATCTTTATGATATTTATCAAATTAATCCATTTTTAACAACAAAAAGCGTGTTTGTAAGAACATTTTTCATTGTTCCATCATTAGTTAAAGGTGCATTGTGGAACTTTTTGTGTGAAAAAACAAACAAACTTGATATTAGTGAATAGTTGACCTTTTAGCGACCCAGTGGCTGTATGGATGGTTAGCACGGCGCCTTGACATTTCATCACACGCCTTTATGATACTCCAGGATTAAATGTTTTAAGGGTGGTAGGTTTTCAATGCTTTGCCATGCGAGACGGTTCCATCAGAAGAGAAAACCGACCAGGCCATCTAACCACCCATACAGCCACTGCGTCACTAAAAGGTTCAATGTACAATCAGGTTTTGTTTGTTTTTGCATAAAAAGTTGCACAGTGCACCTTTAAGGGATGTAAACGTTGCTAAGGGAAGGATTGATGCTTAAGGCAAAGTTTGTATCAAGTATTGTATAAAATTGTATTTATGATAAGGTATGAAAATGGCTTATACTTATTCCTACTTCCTTTCAAACAGGCATTATTGTAATTTTGGATGCATGTCTTCCTTTCAATTTTTAAATGATTTTTTTTTTTAAGATTTATGACTTCGAAATAAAGAATTACTCCATGAACTATGCCACTGCCACTGTGTGATTGCGACCCCGATTGCTTGAAGTATTATCTCGCGCTGATATCGCATCTATCACCAACCAGCCTTTTGTAGCCTTTTCTGCACCTCAAAACTAGCCTCAAGACGCAAACGCTATGTTTGTACGCAATGTCACCCAAAACAACGACAGTCACCTCGGGCCTTTTGCTCCCTCGACAGTGTGGCCTCTCCCCCTTCAGTTTATTTACATTGTCACCGCTGACCTAGACTTGAGACTCGGGTCGACACATAACATAAGCCCCTAAACCCGTTCTGTCATGGAGAACTGTATTGTCATGCATGTGTCACCCTCTCGCTCCACATCGGCGCTTGGCTCCAGGCGGGGGGGTTGTGTGAGGGGCGGGGCGCGCGGACACTGGGCCTGACATGTGGCGTATGTCTGGGCGAGACCTTGCTAAAAGTCCCATGGATACAAAGTGAGCATCTATGGACCGCAGCCCCCTCCCCGAGAGTATTATTAGAGGACTGGAGACTGTAGTAACTCGGGGGCAATAAGCCGGACGTGATGGAGTGAGAAGTGGCGGGGTCCGCATGGTGGCCGTCCTTGCCTGTGGTACGGCTGCCCCGGCTGGGCTCTTCACTCATGTGTCTGCAGAAGGCTCTGGGGGTGTGAAGGGGAGCTCCGACCAGAGGGGCTTTGTCACATTGTGCGGAGTTGACACCTCAGAGAAGGGAAGACCTCCTGGCCCTTCCGAACAGTGGACAGTGTCTCTTCCCCGGACTTCCCTGGAGCGGCGGCGGAGTCGCGCCCTCTCACAGTCACACCAGTTATAAAGCATCACACTGATGGACTTACAAACAGTGATCATTGCAGTATGTTGGCTGTTAGTTGTTGGGCAGGTTCATTAGGTCAAACAAGCACTAATGCTTGCTATTGGCTAATGAGTCAGCTCTTTGCCTGATTGAAGGGGAGACACTACAGGCGCTACTATATTTTTGTTTTAATTTTCAGGTTTAGGGCCAGTTTACTCTCTTTAACATATACTTTTACCTGGAAACAAATACCTGTCCTAATCTTTACAATAAGGAGTGTGAATTGGGTTTCTCCATAAAACAATATGTGAAATTGTATCTTCAAAGGCCATTTTCTCAAAACGCATTTTTCTCACATTGTGGCAACAACATCTGCACTTTAGTTGACTCCAAACTTTTGTTCAGAGGATTTTTTCAATATGTATTTTTACACATTTATTCATTAATAACTAGTTTATTAAAAAAAAAAAAAGAAAGAAAAAAACTAAACAATATATGAAGTGTCCATTGACAAAAAACAACGTATGCTTGTAATTATCTCTTTGTGCAGCAGTGTTTTTAGTGACTAGATCATTTTTGGTGCATCCAAAACATTAAGTGACTTGTTATTGATCAAACTGAATCACTGAATGTGACTTCACTTTTTCTGGTGTCATCTTTAGAGCACAGTGATACAAATTTAGAACAATTTAGCAAGAAAATTGAAAACGGAGATATCTGCTTTTGCAAATGAACTGTTCATATCCAAAATCTTTGTACTTAGGATATCAACAAAATAAAACCATCAATTTAAGCCTGGCTCTATGTTTCGTCACCAGAAAGAGGCAATTTTGGCCATTCTTATGCATAAAATACCTATCTTTTATATGAAAACATAAGATGACAGATATCTTGCAATATATTTTTTTCTCATAGTTATGTCAATAAAATACAACAATATACACAAAAGTTTCATATTGATATCACTCAGTTGACATGTTTTCCCTGTTCACCTGCAGTGTCCCGCCTTAAACACATCGCTCCAGGGAGTTTCAAAAGCACCGGACAGTTAGGCTCTTTCACTGTGTCACTGAAGTTCACTTTTTACTCCCTTCTTTTATACGTCTGTGTAGGTTCTCAGTCGTACAGGAGTTGTCCATTGTAGGCAAAGATTCTTCAGTCTTCATCTGTACTCTGTAGTCTTTATTCGCTGAGGACGGCCTTTGGACTAAGATCGAAACGTCCGACACTTCAAGTACAGCGTACAGATGAAGACTGAAGTAGCTTTTAATTGGTCGACAAAAATATCTAGAGATTTTGATCAGTTTTAGTTTCACTAACGTCTTTGTTTTAGTCTAATTTTACTCTGCAAAAATATTACTTTGATCAAAAAAACATTTATGATATTGATATTGTAATCAATAGAATAAGCAATTTCAGCATAATGGTAAATTTGGAAGCACCATCCCTTACTTTTTCAATAAATTCTACATAGTACTAGTACATGCTGCTGTGAATATTCTTGGAGGAGAGTCGAAGCAGATCATTAGTTTCTCTTCTTCAAACTACAAACTGCTCAGATAGTGTCATTTTAGAGAAATTCCTGTTAGGGCTGAGCCATATCGTATCGTATATCGATATCGGGGTATGAGTTTTGGATATCGTCGTCATTTTTGATATCGTTGTGGATGCATTTTAATTATCATGTGACTCAGCTGATTTTGACTGAAGTCAGGCCCAGCTAATGCTCCGCTCAGCTCCACTCAGAGCAGCATAAACACTGACTCTGGAGGCTTTAGGGGCCGCTGCTTAAAACGTGAAATGAATTGAAGGATGTACGTTGCTTGAGTAGATCAAATTTGCAAGGAAATTAGCCTGGAGCAAAAAAAGAAAAAAAAAAAAGGGGTAAAGCTGGGATTTTGAAATATTTCATCCGTTGTCAATTGTATTGTCAACTATATCGTTATCGTGATATTTCTTTCTTATCGTGATATTGATTTTAGGTCATATCACCCTGCCCATATTTGATCATCAAGCATTCTAACAATTATTCATCCAAGTGATTGTATGAATTTGGTATTGTTTTGGACCACTTTCGTGCCTCTCCTCTTGACCAGTGGTAGTGTCCATGTCCTCTCACTCTGGTCAGAATGCGTCAGACTGTGCCCACTGCTGCACACTGACCGACCGGAGCCTGGTCTGAGTGGTCATTTAAAGCCTCCTTTGTGTGCGTCCTCGTGGCTCATGTGCCCAGTCTCTCTGTTCTTTGGTCAAATCTTTCCACAGAGCGCACCAGAACTGCTCCATTCCCCAAACATGAGTCAGCCCAACAAAGGGGACATCAGTGCGGCTTACAGCGCTGACTGGAATTATGCAATGCACATTTTTCCACAGAATATTACGACTGCTCTGTTTAGTATTTGGGATCTCATGGTCACTGCAGCAATTTTGTCAAAGTTTTGTCTTGAAGGCGAAACACAGCAGGTTAATAGAGAAATGTGGTGGCATTTTATATTAATAACGCCAAACTTAACAATATTTTCAGTGACAAAAGCTGATATATTACTTGCAAAGTTTTTCAGAGAGTGTTTTGGATATCTTGTTTAGTTTGAATAAGCTAGCTATTAGGAAATAAATGTAAAATTCTAATTTTCCCTTGTATTGGGGGGGTCAAAACTCCTTCAAAAATATTGTCGGAGGACGGGGCTGGGGCGTTTTGGTGTCTGTAGGAGCTACTAAAGTGGAGATTTGGTTGCAAAAGTGTAATAGAAAACCTCATATCGAGAAAAGAAGCCATCTACTGGGTCACTAAAAGGTCAAATAATCCTGTCTTTTGCTGCTACTGTCTCCCAGAAAGGAAATGACCAAATATGACACATCATATACCATATTGGTCACATTACGTGCATCACATGGACCAAAGATGTCAATATTATAATAACAATAATAATAATGCATTGGTTTTATGTAGCACTTATCTGGACATGGCATTATTCATTAACTCCATACTTGTTGGTGGTGAGCTACTACTGTAGCCATAGCTGTCCAGGGAGAGACTGACAGAAGCGAGGCTGCCAATCTGTGCCATCTGTGCCTCTGACCACCACCAACACTCACACATTACATTCCTGTGTTTTTTTTATTTTATTTATTTATTATTTATTTATTTATCTTTAATTCTGCGATTTAACTGATTTTATATATTATTTTTACCTTGTTGATTTATTTATTGTCATTTTATTGATTTTACTTATTTTGTGTCATTTTATGGCACTGCTTTTATTTACTTTCACAAGCTGTTATTATCTTTTATGATGACTAGTAAGGCTGTTTTAGTCTTTAGCTTTTTATCCTTTGCCTGTGCAGCACTTTAGAAACTGTTTTAGCTGTAGCTGTAGATGAGCTATACAAATAAAGTTGGATTGGTTGGATTGGACACATTACATTCACCCATGCTTCCTGGAATATTCCCAGCGGTCTCCCTTCCAAGTACCAGGCCCTACTGTGCTTAGCTTCTGAGCTCTGATGGGATCGGGCAGAGCAACGGCGGTATGGCCCCTACACTGCCTTAATATAATATATACTATATGTAATATAATATTCGTGAATGGATACACGTAGGAAACACTGTTGGAGCATGGTCATGTCGTAGTGACTTCCCGATAAAGTCTGACGCACAACAATAACCACCGTAAAGGGTGATTTTGGTCTATTTCTTTTCACTTTGCCATTAAAACAAAGATTTTAAGGGGCAAAACTTGAACCACTGTGTCTCGCCTTATAGAGCTAAGGCCTTGAAAGGTAAGAATGTGCATAGTTCCCTCTCTTTCTACTACACAATATTTCAATTTGTTTCTTTTCTTGCACACATATTGTACTGACGTATTTGTTTGGGAAATGCGATCAAATCCTCGCTATTCGGAAATCTCTCTCCGGGCTGCGTCGCTGCTCAATCTGTGCAACATTCATGCCCATCAAAATAATCCATTACACCCGCGCAGCCATTGCCGCAGGTTCACCCAGGTTAATTCCGCTCCGGAGACACTGTTGATCATGCATACCTTTCACTTTAAACAACTATAAATGCTGCCTGTCCTCATCTGCGCATGCTTTTATGGCCCATGAGATGCCTTCTGCTGCGCCAGCGCCACAGCCTGTCATAAATGTTTAAAAAATGCCCTTTGATAACGAGTTTGTCATTGTTTGATTCAGAAATATCAACTCGCCCATTACAGTGGCAGGTATTTTTCAATCAATACACAATAGAGCATTAATATTTAATTCTTTATATGTCAGTAGCATATGAGGGAAAGTGCATTGTTGAGGGGCGGCATCTGGAGCTTGTTTGTTTCCCCGCCGCAGCAGCAGTAAAAGTGAGAGAAGTCGGTGTGTGTCATCGCGTGTGTGGGGCTGTTATATCTTCGAGAGTTGAACTAGGAGTGTCGTCATCGAGAGCTGACGATCAAATGAGATCACGGTTTCTTCACCAACTTTTCACAGTTGTTCTTAAATTGTGGTAAATGTAAGACGTGCGGTACTTATGGGCTTCTTCAGGTGGTGCTCTCAGGGCAATCTGCAATAGACTTAATTCATTTTAATTGGAGACAATTTCATGTATACTTCAGAAATGGAAGTTAGACATATGGAAGACATAGTTTACACTCGATTTACACATAATTTAGACCAATTAAAGTCTATTTTAGGAGGTTTGACCCAGTTAAGTCATGATTTGATCTTGATCTGGGCCAGGTGGTACTTCAATAGAGTTTGGTAATGTGATGTCATATCGCAAAGCATTATGGGATTTGCAGCAGGTTTTTTTTTCTATAATAAACTAATGAAGGTTTTAAAAAGGTAAAATGTTGGAGTTATCATTCAAATAAGAGCATTCTGACACTGCAGAGAGTTAAGGTGCCCACACACTAAAGATCTGTGCACAGACCACACACACACAAGGACACACATACACACACATGAGGAGTCCCACCGCAGATCATGCCATGAGAGAAAGTTTTTATTGAGCCACGCCTCCTCAGACTAAAAATCTGGCTAAAAATCCTCTAGTGTGTGTCCAGCTTAAGATGTATTTACCAGCAGTGAGTCAGCAGCTAACGGAGCTGTTGCTTGGCTCTTTTCTCCACTTTTTACAATGTTTCTTGCCAATGTTAGTCTATGGACAACGCTTGCTGGCAGCTGCAAACATGGCAGACTTCCATGGCAACAGTGGGTTTTCCTGAACTCTATGCACAGTTGTTTCTTGAGTTTTTGCCACAACATTTTAAGCTCAATGAAACTATGGACGTGAGTTGTATGAAACAAGGAACACAAGTTGGAGTACTTTAATTTGACCTCAAAAGCGCTGCAAATCTCAGTAAATTTGAAATTGCAACCTCAAATATGTATTTTTCGTAAAATTCCCCAAAACACACAGGTTTGGGACTACTTTCTCAGCGCATGAATATGGCAGTCCAAACAAGATCCGGTTCAAATGCTATAAACTCACTATGATGTGCCAAAATTGAGAAAAAGATATAATAATTATGCCATTATTATACAGTATCAAAGAAATTTACACACTGATATTATATTACTGTAACGAAATGGCCACATGACTTTTTAAAGGTCAAATACTTTGTGAGGTAGTACGTGAGATGAAAAGTTTGAGAACCGCAGTCTTACTGGATATGAAAGGCTTAGATACCCATATCACCATAACTGGAGCAGATGCTACGGGGAGATGATGCTTGGTGGTGCGCTGGTTAGTACTCTTGCCTCACAGCAACAGGGTCAAGGCTTTTAAATCCTTGACCAGGTGGGGTTTTTCACATTCCCAGTTTCCCTCATCACTAAAAACATGAATAAATGTCCAAGATGCAATCAGCTTATTTTTGCAAGGCAATATTGTCGGCTCGAAGAACTTCTTTTACAGATATCTACAGCGTAACCAATCCTACTTAAAACCCGCACAGGTGACATCACAACAACATATGCCAGGTATTTTTCCTCATGGTAGAATACAATTTTTGCCATAGTTCATCATAGTTTTGTCCTTTAAGCATTAAGCGTTTGTGAAATAAGACCTTTGTGTGCTATGCATCTAATTATAAACCTTTTTCTATGATTGTGAACAGTATTGCTACCTGCAAGTTGAAAGATGCTCATAAACTCATTCCATTCCTGAAGAAATGGGATATTAGAAATGGGTTACAAAAGTTAGGGATGGATCTGCCATATCTGTGTCCTCTGTCCCTCTCTTTTGACAATGTCCATACCATGTTTCACCTTCAAATGTACAATGACCCGCCAATGACAACTCTAAGCCCAACTCCCTCTCTCCCTCTCTCTCTCTCTCTCTCTCTCTCTCTCTCTCTCTCTCTCTCTCTCTCTCAGTCAATGTGACCGTGGTGTGAATGAGTTTTAACCCTTTATGAGCCCAGAAGCGGCGAAGAAAGAATAATCTATGATCCCGATGTTTCTGGAATGTTTAAAAAGGTCAATATGCTGATATTTTTGACAGTGCCTGACCTTTTGTGGAAAAAAAAGTAACAAAACCATTGGAATTGAAATAACTTCTTTGTTTAGTTCTGGCACATAATGTATCACAGTCAAAGCGGGCCGTCTCCCCGTAGCATCCGCGCCATGAGTGACTGGACTGTTAATCCGCCGTATTGATCTCTCATATCAAAAGGTGCGATTTAAATGCGGCCGAACTCCCCGGACCAGTGGTGTTTGGAGTGAGGATGAATAGGTAATGCGTGTTTTTTTTTTTCTTTTTTTGTCCAGGTGGCACGACATCTGGACACCTTATTCTTTCACAGGGAGAGGAGAGGTAAGTGCAGGTCACTGGGCTTTATCTAACGCTGCACGGTTATCCAATCAAGACAATGGTTAATAGAGCAGGTGCTGTGTCAGTTCAGATCCAGCACCACTGCGTACTGTACTGCCATTGTGTCCTTGGGCAAGACATTTCACGTCAAGACCTTGTTAAACCTCTTTTGTAACAACACTGCATTGTGTAACAGAGCTGTCAATCAATAAAAAAATGTATCAGAATAATGTTGTGTAATGATGTATCATGCTTAATTATAGTTAATGATACAGACTGACACTACTAACTAACATAGAATGACCAGACGTCCCAGCTTACCCCGGGACAGTCCCAGTTTTGAGCCCTCTGTCCCGTGTCCCTGTGAATTTATCTGACACCATTCATTTGTCCCAGTTTTACACAACCTCTGTCCCAGCTGTCCCAGTTTTTCACCAGTGCCATGTCCAAAGCCGCATATTTACTTGATACTTTATGACTTTTGACCCAAGACAAAAAATGTGACAAAAAAGTGCGGAAAGAAAAATGACATAAAAATAAGAAAACAAGGGGAAAATGATGAAAAAGCAATAAAAATATGAGGAAAATTATGAAAAAATTACAAAAAAGGAAGAAGAAATACAAATGAATGATGAAAAATGAAAAAATATAAGGAAAGACGTGAGAAAAACGACAAAAAACCTATGAAAAAAGAACAAAAAATATATAAGAAAAGAACACAAAGAAAAAAACGCAAGGGAAAAAAAAAAAATGTTTTTAAAATTTTTGTCCCAGTTTTTAAAAATCTGGTCACCCTAAACTAACATCCTCCTAAAACTACTCTGGAGTAAGACATTACTCCAGACAACCGTTTAGACAACCGTTGTGGAGACTACGCCGAACCTACCAGCCGCATATCGCACGCGGCTAACTTGTGAGCTAACCGGTAGCCGCAAGAAAGTGAGTAGAAGCGCTGTGTATATTCGTCACGGGAATATTTTGTTTTCCCAGTGCGGAGAAATGTTTACGATCTAAAATGGGGCTGAAGAAAACAAAACCTCACTATGATGGAGGAAGAATTGGAAGAGACGAAAAGTTATCTCAACTTCTTGACCACTGAGATACAGAAAGTCACAGCACAACAAACCACTGTAACGTAAAGGCTCCCAGTTTAAAGGTGCTATACCTGATTTTTCATAATAATCATAATACAATGAAGACTTCAGGCATCAGGCTTATTTTTCCCCACAAGATACTACTATTACAACATACTTTTATGGAGCAAATATAATGTTGCACTACAAAAAGAAAAAAAAATATCAGGTAAAAGAAAAGTCACCTGGGCGCGATTTATGACCAAACTTTTCCTAATAATTCACAATCAGCCAATTGATTAGAATTTAAGAAGTCTTGTGTGTCACAGAAAGACACAACTGCTTTGTGGAACTATTTCTGCGGAGGAAAAAACTTGATATTGGTGCACATTCTAGTGACAAGTGGCCGTATGGTATGGAGGACTAAAACTGCCAAAGTAATAAATCAATAAATAAATGTCCAGCTTGGCAAAAAAATATTGAAATATCATAATAAATGATGAGATTGAAAAAAACTCTTTTGTGCTTAAAAAAACCTTATTTTTATGTTCTGTCTGCATTTATTTATTTATTCATTCTTGTTTTAGTTATTTCCTCTTTTATTGTTACGCTCTGCTTTATTTTTACGACAGTGGTGAAGATGGTAGAGCAGTGGCGAAGATGGTACAGCGGCCGGTCGTCTCGTGATCGGGAGGTCTGGGGTTCAAATCCCGCCTCCTGCAGGTGCAAGCTGTGTTACAGATTATCTGTTGCTTTAACCACTCCCCTTTCGTATGGGTCTAACTATCCCTTAATTTGGATTTGCTGAGAGGAATCACGTAAAGAATAATGCAGGCCGTAAAAATAAAAGAGGAAATAAATAAAACAAGAATGAATGAATTAATAAATAAATGCAGACAGAAAATATGAATGAGGGTTTATTATGTTGGTTTTAATGACAATAGAGCGGTTTAATAATATATATTTTTTTCACCTTAGCATGTGTAGTGATCTCTTAATAGTTATTTGCCAATGGACATTTTTTTTTATTTTTTATTATTATTATTGAGGCAGTTTTAGTCCTCCATACCTCTGGGTGGTTAGCATGACAGAATTTCTTTCCTTCACGGTGGCCTCTATGATGGATCAATCTCCATGGCACCGCAGTGAAAACCAGTCACCTTAATAAAGAAATGATTGATCCATTAGCGCCATCAACGCCACCTTGAAGGAAAGTAAAGCTGCCACGCTAACCACGGATACAGCTGCAAACACGCACTAATATCAAGGTTGTTTTTCGCATAAAAAATTCAAATAAAAAGGCAGATGACTTGCAATACATGTTTCCTCATATGACAGTAACCTACATAAATAGTTGGCATCTTTACTGTCCTGAGTCATGCTTCAGAAACATTGGCCTGTCCCATATGAGGGACGCCTGCCCATGGCCACGCAGGCCTTGAAAGTGACGTGACAGATCCTAGAACACTTGGTGAGGTCAGCAGTTTACAGAGGCCGGCCCAGCGTTGGTTGTGACCTTTGGAGGACTCGCTTGTAGAGTGTCAGAGCGGTGTTTTTATGCTGTGAGCGACAGGCTGCAGCAGTGAAAACACTCCATTGTAAAGGATTGTGCTGTGTAACCAATGCTCGTGCTATTCCTGGGCTTCCTGAACGTCACAGTCAGTGAGTTATGTGGAGACCTGAACAAAAGGGTACAGTGCCATTAACGTTATGTAGGTGCTGATCTATAATATTGCTGTGATTACGAAACTTCATTGGGCGTTTTTATTCTTGTGGAATACGTAATTTCTAAGTTATGCCGTCCCACCAATGATTTGTTTGGTTTGGATTTCTCAACTGTTCTCAAGTGCTATAGCTTCGGGACCCACTGTTAACCTAAGCCATGGGCCAAATGTTTGCACTTCTAATAAGAAACATTTTGATGTTTGTGTTTTATTATCAAAATGAAGTATGTATCCACTGATTTCTGTTGATTCAAGAATTGATCATAAGGCTGACTGTCATAACTAGGAATGTCCCGATCCATTTTTTTTTTCACTTTCATTTTCACACTTTTGTGTGTCATGTTTGCCGATACTGATACAGTCTTTTTGTATTAATTTAATCTTTTGTAATACTTATTAACTTGTAGCCCTATTGCATATTACAGTGGGCTATTTGCACCAAGTTCTCAGTCTATTATAGACCTATGTCTTTTATAAATATGTATTAAGTTTGGAATTTAGCTTTTTATTTTAAATTAGATTGTAATGTTGGGTAATATTAAGGCTAAGGTAGGGATTTTTCATTAAAACTTTTAAAATATATAATTCACAATTGTAAGCATTAGTTATTGTTGTTATTGTTTTAGCTCTATATCAAAGACGGATTAGCGGACCTGGGTCCAGACCTGAACCTTGTATCCGACCTTTGGACCGAGTAAATCCTTTCCTCATTTGAGACCCTGCATGCGTTGCTTTGTCTGTCTCTCTCTCTCCCTCTCTCGATCTCTCTCTGTCCCGTTCCAGCCGAGCTGTGCCTATTGCCCAGATTACCAGTTAGGAAATCTATATTCCATTTTTTTTTCCAATTAGACAGCTCTTTATTCTTAAGCTAGCTTCTTAAAAAAGGGGCTAACCTGGCATTTGCTATTTAGAAAGGGGCCCCAGAACATTCATTTTTCTCCATTCTAAAAGCTCAAATGGCATATTATTGACAACAACAAAAAGCATCTGAAAATATGTTCTAAAATGCACCAGAATGCAGGAAAACACATCGGAATTATACAAAAATTCCTGGGGGTGGACCCCCAGACCCTCCAATGTGTGTCTGTGTGTGGGGCCCTCCTCCAAAAAATGGGGGGGGTGGGCACCCCTAAAACTGAAAGTCTCAAATCACCCCTGGCTCTTGACCAATCACCTTGCCTGCATTTTTAACAATCTGGTTGTTTTTATTGGCCACCATGAGATATTCAAACCACACAGTGATATTAAAACAAGGACACTTTCAGTTAGACTCACATAGGCCCTCTGAAGAATAAGTGAGCTCACTCCAAAGCCCCTAATCATGAATAGTCTCTGGTTGACTTTCTTATGGATCTCATCCACGTTCTGAGAGAAATGAAGCTTGTCATCAATGTGGGTACAGTAAGTATGCCCATAGGCTTGTTATAGAAGTATTATCGACTTATTTAATCCACTACATACAGAATGTTGCCACTTCTTTGGGGGAAAAGATAAAATAACATCATTAAAAACATAAAATCCCATGTCTACAACTGTGTATCCGATAGCATTAGCCCACTGTATTAGCTTAAAGTGTATCCAAACTTTCTTGTTGTTCTTGGGTTCTCTCTGTCAGGCTGATAACTCTTTATAAATGCCAGCGTCTTAGCTCACTATTGAGTTTCCAGTGCGCGCTAATGCTTTGTCAAATTAAGCCCAACACGGCGTTGTGCATTACTGTCTGTTTAGAATGGATGTATCTGACAGCGCTATTCAGAGCCTGCTAATAATCCCAGCCTTCCCTCTCCCCGCGCCGCTTCCCCAATTCCGGCTCCAGTATTCGTCCACATGCATTAGGCTGCCCTCACATTAACCCAGATACATTTGATCTTTAAGAGCCATAAATTGGCTTTTGTCATTACCATAGGTTAATTACTGAGATTTGCGCTGTACCGTTGAGCTACTCTCAGATTGCAATAACATGCAGCGCACAAAAGCGACCGCCGCTGCCCACCGCGAGAGCTAAGAAGGTATTGTTTGTATCGCTCTTTTCCTGTCTGGACCGTTGTTTGTTTAGCTCTATTAATAGTGTGTTACCTCGCTCCACTTTTGATACAGTTGGATTCTGCTGAACTCATTTAAACCAGGCCCTTCCTGTAATTCTCTTTCTAATAAATTGTCAACGTGCAGCCCAGACACAGGTTCCTTAAAGCGCCACTGTGAAGGGAAAGGCCGGCCTCAAGACTTTCAAATAACTGAGTCATGACGTCGTGTGAAGTTTTGTCCAAGTGTTTCGCTTGAAGTGCACGTAGCTTGGATTATTGTGACTTGTAATCCTGCTTTTGGGCATCTTGGTGACTTTACATTTATAATTTAAAGGTGCATCGAGGAGCTTTTTATGAGAAATAAACTTGATATTAGTGCCCCAGTGGCTGTATGGATATGACATATGCCGCTGTGAAGGAAAGCAAAGTCGCCATGCTAACTATACAGCCACAAAAGTTCCACAATGCCCCTAATATGTTGTGTATGGAAAGGCAGTTTTATGTATAAGCACTGTGATGGTTTGGATCCTTTTTGTTTTCTTGCCACCTTGCAGTGAGGAGCAGGTATTGTCGTTTTTCAAAAGAAAATACAAGCTTTCGATTTGGAGCAAATGATATACTGACAAGTAAACGGCACAATCCAGGAAATACACAGCAGTAAGAAATATTACAGCAGTACAAAAAAAAACAACCAAAGTGAAGATGATTATTGAATCATGTGTGAATGAAGCAACATACTACTCCAGCGAGAACCTACATAGACACTACTCCAGGTTTTTATGATAAGAAAAACATTATAATATAATTAAAAGCTCAAAGATGTGTTCTGACACGATGTGTTCTGACATGTTCTGACATGTTGGACAAGTGGTCAGTGCCCCATAGGTCCTAGGTTTAGATCCAATACTTGACTTTGTATGTTCATTCATGCTTGAATTGCTTAGGGATATCACTCTTTATGCATATGCACTATTGGCTGCTTTCTGACCACTGTTTAGCCTAAAAATTGCCATCACAAACATGTGTCAAAGGAAGTTAATCAAATATTCCTAAGACCATGTCAAGGAAACAGCTTTCTGTGATGCAAATACAGACCATACTAAATACAGTTTGTTTTAATCCATGGTGGGTCAAAAGTGGAATTAAACATGTATTAAGTGGGTCAAGGTTCACAACAACTGTATTTGAGCAGTATTTTAGAAGCCACTGTTCTTCAGGATTTCTTTTTATTGAAGTCATACTCTGAAATTTCAACCTGGATAGACTCAGACAGAGACAAAAGCAGCGATTAAGAAGGACATCGACGTATGAATTAAAGCATGGATGGGTAGGTTAGCGTTAGGGATGTCTTCCCTCCGAAGCCTGTACACTGGTGGTGGTGTGAGAGGCTGGAGAAGGACGTAGGAGGGTGGAGCCCTGGATGGAAGAGGCGGTGATGTGGAGGTGGGTTGCGACACAGCTGGGACACGGATGCTGGAGATTTAAAAACCGGACCGAGGGCGAGGATTGGCTGCGACAAAGGTGTGCTTGCGCCGTTGGGCCGAGGTGGAGGAGAGACCTTTGCTGACACACTCATTGGCTGGAGGTAGGTGACACTGTAATTAGTCTTCCAGGTTGGATTTACACCTATAGGTTTCATTACAAATGTAATAGAATGTGGATAAATGACCCTCTGTGCCGGAATTTTGATACAAGTTAACTATAATAATTATATATTTTCTAAAATCTCTCCCTTTGCTGATCTCGGTAACAATCAGTCTTGCAGGATTACGTGTGGATCAACGAGACAAGCTTTCCTGTGTAGTAGAGGGGCTTTCCGGTCCATTCAGAAGGGGAGGGGGAGGTCGCTTACTTTTAAATTCTCTCTCTCTCCTCATTTTGCAAATTTACAGCAGACGAAAAGGAAGAAAAACACACACAATCAAGTATCAGCCAAAGTGTCGGTTTCCCATCTCCCTTTAAATTATTAGAAAAAAAGAATCCACATTGTATCTTTAAATGGTCTGAACTTCTATAGCTCATAAACTGGGTGTGAAGCCTGTGCGTCAGTAATTAGCCTGTTCCGCCGCGGTCTTCAGCCTGCTCCGCTCAGGCCACTGGGGTATAGAGGTAAAGGCTGCATTTTGGCCCAGTCATTAGCCGGAGCCACTTCCCCTCAGAGTGAAGGGCTATATGGATTACCTGTAAACACCGATCGCTCCGGTGACAGCGAGGCACACACGCCGCACAGTAATTGAGCTGCAGCACTTTCTCTTTTCGTGTGGGAGTTTTGAGTCAACACAATTTCTAAATTAAACACATTTTCCGCAACTGCAAACACCGCGCAGACGTATTCATAAGAAATTTTCATCAATTGAGATATGAGATATACTGTATAATATTGTGCCATGGGAACGTTTTAGGGCCCGCAGAGTGCAGTTTTCTGGACTATTCTCAGTGCAGCTATAGAAGTGTATTGTAAACACTTTAGAATGACTGTGGAGGAAACAGTTTTAGTGGGAAAGCTACAACAATGAAAGTGGGTAGTGATACTGTACATGGCTTTGATCAATATTTAGATTTTTGGCATAGCGATTTGACAGGATTTTCCATATGATAAACTGATGATAAAAGACATGTGTAACATGTCTTTGTTTCACTGAAATGTAACTTTTAGCTGTGTTTTATTTATGTAGTTTATTGGAGGTTACCACTTGTTAAGCCCCACGAGGGTTTTGGGTAACCCCCATCACAATTTTTAAGTTCATTGTTTATATTGTATTCTTATGTGTGAACAAATAAAAGAAAAAAGAAAAAGAAGGCGAGACACAGCGAGGGGATAAGGAAATTGTTCAGAGGCTTTCTGTCATTTTATGTTTTCATATAAAAAATAAGTCATTTTATGTGTAAATTTAAATGTATGGTCTTATTTTGTTGATATATTCCTTACAAAGAATTGCTCAGAGGGAATTTCGGGATTTTTTTTAAATCTGTAAAACAAAAAAATGGCCTTGTTTTTGAGGGATCAAAGCTCAATCTGAAAACAATGGTGTAAATGAAGGAATAAGTGTTTGTCCATACTGGCCATTCCGGTCTGAACCGCATGGCTACTTCCCAACATTTCCGACAGTATTTTCCCTACAAAAAGCTTGAACTGCTTACTTTGCGTTGTCTTCATCAGAAGAATTCTCCCTTAGAAGTCCCAATATGTGCCTTTCTGGCGCTCTGGTAGTCTCCGTGTCTCTGTGCACGATCTTGCCCAGGGAGAATGCTCCTTGGTCCTGCAAAGATATAGCGTCAAATCCCGGCCCCATGTGTGTGAAGTCTCCTGCGATGTTTCCCCCTTTTTCACAAACGTTGTCCATACGTATGTCCGTACTTCAGCCTCTTTCCACCATTTGAGCACAGCATTGACAGTGTTTCTAGCGCACTACATCACCACCAACTGCAGATTTTCTCTGTTATACCTGTGCCTACTTTCAAATTGCCACAACTTCTCCAAATATTAACAGATTTCCATGTGTTACATACACTTTCAGAATCTGTGAATAACTCCTTATAATCCATGACTGTTTACACATATATAAAATCCTTCTGGAAAAAATACTTTCAAAATATTGTTAAGTACAAGAGTGGAAAGCTTTGGAGTCTGTATGTGATCTGTCCTGAGAGGAGAGACTCTCCTCAAGCCTGATGAAGGTCAGTTTGACCGAAATGTTGCAGCAAGAAATTCATCAGAGTGAGACAGTGAGCTTCTTTATTATGAGTCTATATGTGCAAAGTAAAGATTTGGTTGCAGCAATGTTGAGAAAATGGCCTTTAATTTAGATTTCCATATAATTCCATGGAGAAACATTGAATCGGTGCAATAACTAATCACCTTACTGTGAAGATAAGGAGATTTATGTGTTCATTTTGTTCCAGGCACATAAACAGAGCAAACTGGATCAAAATATATATATAGTTCTGCCTGTGGTGTCGCCCCTTCATTTTGCACCCAGTCACATAGAACAGGTCCGGCCAGCCATGCCTTTCTTATTCTATTGAAGGATGTACTCTTGTCTGTCCGTGGGGGTGGATCTCTACTCATTGCGGTTCTCCTCGAGGTTTCTCAGTTTTTCCCAGGCAGGAGTGGGAATTACTTCAAACACATTTTCAGTTTCAGGAAACAGCACAGTTAGCAACTTCATTACTCCTTGAACAACACACATTGAGTCCACAACTACTCAGAACCAATCCAATGTTGTATTATTGGTCGGGCTGTAGGGCGATATGATGATAAAAATCGCATTGTGATCTGAT
This sequence comes from Lesueurigobius sanzi, assembly GCA_900303255.1. Taxonomy (NCBI): domain Eukaryota; kingdom Metazoa; phylum Chordata; class Actinopteri; order Gobiiformes; family Gobiidae; genus Lesueurigobius; species Lesueurigobius sanzi. Next base: position 12,584 of record OMNZ01024533.1, on the reverse strand, counting down.
CTCCATGATGATCTGTGTTTTTGGGAACATTGTCATATCGTGATTCAGTGGTTTTTATGATTAAACCAGGAGAAAACTAGGTCTAAACCAGGTATAAATCAGACAATATCACTGACTGAATCTGGATTAAACCAGGACTAAACCAAGAAGTAAACCAAACTAAAGCAGATACTGAAATCAAGGTCTAAACCCAGGACTAAACCAGGACTAAACTAGGTCTAAACCCAAGGACTCAAATAGAAATAAAGAAAGAGAAAAGTGGGTCGTCTGAATCAGGTCTAAACCTGGACAATATCACAAACTGAGCCAGGATTAAACCAGGACTAAACCATGAGGGAAGCAGGTCAAAACTCTGGACTGAAACTTAGACTAAAACAGGTCTTAACCAGGACTAAACCACGACAACACCAGGTCTAAATCTAAGAAGAAGCAGATGGGTTTAGTGGCCTTTAAAAGACAATATACACATGGAATTGTGATCAAATCGAAATCATGATTTAAACTAAAGACAATTGTGATAAGATGTTTTGGACATACCGCCCAGGCCTAATTATGGGCTTTAAAAAACAGTTTCGGATTTTACCAATGACTCAGAAGAGATTTTACATTGTTACAAGTTTATGTTACACGTTGCATGATTGTATGGTTGTGTTTATGGTATGACGGCAATAAAGTCTATTCTGATTCTGATTCAGCAATGGAAGAAGAAACAACCAAGAGTGAACTGCTCCAAACTGCGTCAATGAAGAGGAATGTATATAAAAACTACAATATCCTGCCCAAGCATGATGATAATAATTTGATATACTGAATGAGCGTTCCATCTGGATTTTTGATGGAAAACTAATGCCTAAATGAGGTATAAGTGAAACGTGAAATGTTGCATTATACTGTCTGTGCATCTTAATACAAGTCTCATAACCCACTGTATCTATAGATAAAATAGTTATATGCTCTGCTCTCAAGTTCATAAGCCATCTTCTCTGCGCTCATGTTCGTCGGTTATTTTAAAAAGGGAAGAAAAAAAAAAGTTAATGAAATCCACGCCGAGAAAAAGAGTGTGGTCAGACAGGCACACGGCGGACTTTCCCTGGATTAGCTGTCGCCGCGCGCTAGCATGGAGCCTATATTAAGAGAACTACATTTACAGGTTTTCACATACGTATCATCACCGCTGTAGGTCCGACGCGGAGAAAGCAGTCTGAACAACACCGCGATACCGGTCTGTGGGAGAAGTCACTAATTAGCCGCACACCAAATGTAAAAATACTGGAGGATCACTAAAGCAATTACATGTGGTGTCACATTAAGTGGGACTCCATGTTCTCGGGTTAAATTTAATTTCGGGAGATAATTAGAAATAATGTTGGATTAAATTAAATATGTTTCACAATAATACTTTTAACTAATGAAGATTTTTATATTAATGTTTATATTTAAACATAAAACATTACAGATCATTTACTATTTTATTAAGAGACTTTTCCTCAGGTCATTTTTAATCTAAATTTATTTTGGTTTGGTTACAATTAATACTGTTAAAGTACTGAGCTCCATTGCGTGTTTTAGGCCAGCTGCCCTTCCTATTGCTCAGTGAGGGTGAAAGTGTGTGGCCCTGGGGCGCAGTGACAGTTATGGGCAAAGAGAAGTGATCTGATCATTCATGACCGACCAGGGAGACGGACAAATGCATAGTCCACCCTTATCAAAACAAACATTACAGCTGATGCCAGTGGAAATATAAAATTGCTAATAATATTCGACAGAAGCAAGAAAAACAATGCCATTCGTTTGCTGAATCGACAGGCGAACCAGTCAAATCTGTTAATTAGCTTGAAGCACAATGTGGCTAATACTGGCTATGCTAGTTCTGCTAACCTGGAGTTCACTTCTTATTCATTTGAAAGGGCATAAACTGGAGATTAGTTTTATGCCCATTCAAATAATCATATTTTGTAAAGATTCCATTGTGGCCGGTGAGTTGTGATAGATGATAACTTACTAACTAGAAAGGCAACAAAGCAATAGAAAATGAAAGTAAATAACTAAAGACAGGATGGTTGTTTTTATGCATGTTTGTTCACATTTGCGGCACTAATTGAAATCAAAGCAAAGCAAAACTTGACGATCTTTCTAAACGTAGACAACTCCCCCTTAGTATATTTGGTACATACAGAAGGCTGCGTTCACGTGACATCACATTCTAAAGGGACTATAGTTTAAAATTGAGGTGCAGGGCAGGTAGGAATCCCATGCTGCTACAGTAACTATGATAACTGAGAAAATGTAGATATTTCAACTTCATGGTTAATATCTCTGTAATTCCTGGGCCAATCCACATGAAACAAAAACTAGCACACATTTCAGTGTCTTATCTGTCAGCATATATTAACTTAAGTTCATTTAAGTGTCCAAAAGTGGTGACAATATTCAATATTCTTAAACATGTGCACGATGTTGGCCAGTAGAAAGGACTTTCAGCCGCAAGAATAATATGGCAGGTTTGTGAATCTGATGATCAGGGATGACATTTGACAATTTTCTGGGGGAAAAAAAACAAAGAACCAAGGCACTCCTCCCACAACATTGACATTTTCAAAAAAAAAAAAAAAGTCTTCATTTTACTGGGCTAATATATATTAAAACCTTTTAAAACATGTTGCTGGTTTCTTCCACCAGCAAGCCTTTATCAAGAAGTCAATTTTCTTTTTTTAAATTTCTTTCTGTCCCATTTTTAGGTTATACTCCGGCTGGAATAGAATTACATAACGTGAACGCAACCTATTAGTGTGCTGCATATTTTTCTGTGTCAAACTAAATTGATCCTATTCTTTTGCTGAACCATAAACAAGAATAGAAAGTAAACTCAAGTTTTAACAAAGGCCAATTTTACTGCAAATGCCAATTCTATTTTAGGTGCACACAACATTAAAATACATATAGCCTACAGTAGCATTATAAACAGTATTAGTCCGTTATTTATATACACAAAAAAAATAAGTTAGTTTCCTAAGATTTATACAGAATTCTAAAAAAAAAAAAAGAGATAAATAATACAATGAACAATTTAAATGGACAGATGCTGGCACAGCTGGTTATCGATGATGTGTTTTCTCAAGTTCCAAGAAAAAAAAATGGTTAAAGTATAGAAGTATAGTGTATAGTAAAACGATTTTATCATCTACATTAGCAAAGGGATATCGGCACGCCCCCCAAATCAGTCATTTGTACGGCCCCCAGCCCCCCCAACAAAGCTAGAAACGGCCCTGCCCTCAGCCCCTCCGTGACAGCCAGCTCCCCTCAGCCCGGCGACAATGATGAATGCACAACATGAAACCCATTAATGCAGCAGATTCTGGTCAATGCCGCGCCTTTCTTCACTGTGTCAAGTTAAACAAACAAGATCAGGCCAAAGCGAATGGTAATTGAGTGGCCCGGGAGAGATACGGTTCTGTCTGGCCGTCCGCGGGGGTGGGGGGGTCACAGGAATCCCAAAGACCCACGGCGAGATGGACACGGCATCTGGAATACAGTCAGGGCGGTCACACTTAGAAAACACCAGGCCATTAGGGCTCCAAGTGTCTGCACTGAGGTGGGTTATTATTATAGTCCTGTTCTTCTATGGCCTGTATGTCAGTGTGTGAAGGTGAAGGGAGTAAGAGGTGTCTAAAGCTTTAGCGCCAGGAGGTTTTAAGTGTGGAAGCTCCTGACATCCCAGCGACGGCTTCTGATCAAATCAAAGTAATTATGTCATTATGTGACTTTTAGAGTTTTTTAAGCTATGGATGAAGAGGATGAGCCTGGCGAGCAGACTCTCGACAGAAGTAATATGTTGTGATGTCAAAACTTCATGTGGCTACTTCCCAACAGTATGCCTGCCTTTGATCCATCTTCTCCAGAGGCAGCGCTTCCTCCGAGGTAAAACGTTTCTAGCAAAATGCCGTTTTGGCGAATAGAGCTTTATTTCTTCAAAAGGTTTAACTTTCCTGAAATAAGAATATGTGTTCTTGATTTGAGCAAGTAAGTCAAATGTAGTCTGGCAAACCAGTCACAGTGACGCCATGTATGACAGGGGTCTCCAACCTTTTTTACCTTGTGAGCTACTTTAATGTAACAAGTGCGGTAGAGAGCTACCGATGCTTCGAAGAAACACGAGTAACTATGGAAGTTCACCTGCAGCCAAGACGATAACTCAAAACTGTATGAAAACAACTGTAGTTTCTACTTTATATTGTACTACATTGTCCTAAATGTTTGAAGAGTGGGTTCAACATGTTCAGAACAAGAAGAGAAGGAGATCCCTGATGTATGAGACACATTGGAAGACAGTCTGGGATTGCGCCATTGGCTGGCTAGAGGCGGGACTAACAAACCCACCGTAAACCAATCAGAGGAATGTGGATGTGACATAAACGCAGTGAGCGAAAATGTCTTTTTTTGAAAGAAAAACCCCAGAGCAGCCAATTGTTGTGCTTTTAAGGACAAGTTCAGCTAATTCAAAACAAAAGAAAAGGCCATGCTAAAACATCGATCCGTTGCGGCCGCCATCTTGACTAGTTTGTTGACGCTGAAAATGACGTATTGCTACTTCCTGTAAAAGGAAGGGGGAATGCACATCAAAAACCTTTTCCAGATGTGCAGATACTGAGGAAAATCTTCAAAAATCAAAAAAGCAGTATTGCACACTCAGTTAGCCGATGTCCAAAATATTTATTTACAAAGATAACGTTTTGGCAGAGCCTTCTTCAGATCATGTTCTTGTATTGTACAGCATGTATTGTAGCAGTATTGCTAACTCCCGCCTCCCGTGCTGTGATTGGTCTGGTAGCGTTCTCACCAGAGTTTGAGCAGCCAACAGCACATTCCCAGACTGTCTTCCAATGTATCTCACGCATGGAGTCAGGTTGGTGACGTATTTTTGAATACGTCACTCAAACAAGTAAAAACATCTGATTACACATAACATTAGTATTTTACTGCACATAGCAATTTGAAAATACATCTCAATTTACTAAAGGGCAAAAAAGTCAGAATTACTCAAATTAAGGCCAAATATACATACAGTACATATTGCAGTGTAACACTTTTAGCTGGCTACTACCCACTGTCTAAACATTTACTCACTTTGGGCGGCCTCATCAAAAGACATTAGATCTGAAAACAAACCAAAGACGTACCCATTTGTATATTCTGATTGGTTCATGGAGCTTCTCCCACATGAACAAAGCAGCAGTGAATTTAAATGAAATGAGGCCCTTTTGAACTGTGTCACGGATGATCACATGTTTTTAGTCCCTTCTTTTCATTTTTATTTAGTCTTTTTAATTGATTTTAGTCTCATTCACTACTTTTAATTTAGTTTTAGGCTCATTTTAGGCGGCAAAAATATTACTTGAGACAAAAAATGAGACAAATACTGAATAAACACATTTGTGGACTAAAGATTTTCAACGTGGAAATGAACATTCAACAACTCGACAGGCCCAAAGTACAGCTAGATATTGCTAGTTTCCGATTTTATATTTTCTATTGCTGCTAATGAGTGAAACCACTCGAAACTCGGACAAGGGGCTATTTTAAAGTCACAAATCCAAAACTGGTACAGTGGTTGTACTTTTGCCAATTCATTCATCATCAAATCATTAAAGACAACAAAATTAGTCTAAAAAGTGCTATTGCATATATTGGATATCTGAACTAAACAAAACAGGACATATTTTGATTGATTATGTATTTACTTTGATAGAATATTTCTCTGTGGAACCCTGTGGTTCACTCCGGTCTAATTTCGCTAACTGACTTTTAAGGCCGCACACAATTAAATCCACCAAAGTGCGTCTTTCAAAATGCAAATGACGTCTTTATTCATTGTCACACCATTTAACTCTGGATATTAAATTATAAAGCCATGCAGGAGAATGAGATGATTCTGGCGCCGCGCGTTACGCCTTTTCCAAATTGAGCGAACGGGGAACCTGACCCCGTTCGTAATTTCTTCTAAACAGGTCGTAAATGCTAAATATTTATTATATTAATCTAGCCGCCTCCAAATGAAATACAAATCAATATTAAACATGTTTAAATATCCGTTCATTAGATGCACGCGATTGGCTCCTTGTGGATTGTTATTGTTATCTTGCGTTTTATTAAGCCTTGTGTACCGCGCACGCTGTTTTAATTTCTGTATCTGTCCGTGCAGTTGCTGTTTTTATTACTATTAATTTACTACTGGGCTTTTGTCTGCGTGGCCACTTGCATTTATAGAGTAATAAGGGAATGTGTTTAATGCGGCCTGCTTGGAGTGGCCGTGCCAATTGTGCGCATGAATCAAAGCAGTTGATTAAACCGTGCTGTCCCCGGCTTTTAAGTGTGCTTAATTTCACAGCATCTATAAATAAAGCAATTATTTTCTTAGGCGCAGTGTCGGAGTTGGACGTTCATATGTTTGGCTTAGCTTGACAATTATATGATTCGGAGATGCATTGTGTCATGCCTCTTGTGGTTAATCCACTTATAATATCCACTATAGTTTCTCTTTTTCAGGAAAGGTCCGATCACAGTGGTTCCCAACATGATTGAAGATATACATACTGATACTCTCTTCACTGAGAACAGTACACATCTGAGAATTCAGTTCAAATAACATAAACAATGTAATGTAGATTTTAAAGACTATATTTTTGGGGTCACAGCTTGTAAAGTTCCTTCATAGCATTGTTCAGGCTTTTGAATATACTTTTACACACCTCAGCATTGCTATATCAGGATATATAACTTAATGTTAATTATTTATTTATTTTATTATTTTATAACATTCCAGGAAAGCTGAAAACTGTACATTTAAAATCAGACATGTGAGCCCTCCTCTCCGATTGGAGGACTGATTTGGGGTTTTGCTTTGCGGTTCGTTGTGGTGTCTGGTGCCTCCTGATTGGGGTAGCAGCTTTGTGATTGACCAACCCTGTGTCTCCACCTGGAAGGGCAACATCTATTTAAGGACACACCTGTCGTCCTGGTCCTGGCTGCTGGCCTTTGTGGCCAGTATGCCATTCGTCTGTAGCTTTTTGGTATGTTCACTTCACATGACTTTAAATGACACTTGTTTGTGTTGTTTGTTTTGGAACATTTGTTAGGCCTAATTTCGTTACACGTGGTTCTTTTGTGTGCTTTGTTTCCTTGGGTTTTGTTTGCAACCTTTGCTTTTTAGTTTTGTTCTTACTTGTAAATTTGTAAATAACCCTTTTGTTTCCCTTTTTATTAAATGTACCTTTTACAATACTTTATTGAACATCTTGGTTGTTTTGTTACTTCCCTTACCCTCGCTGAGCTGGGTTGTAACAATCATAAAAGCAACTAACCAAAACTTAAAGCAGAAACAAACATGCCAGTGATACCAAATGTGTCCAGCTAATGCTCAGATAGACAGCAACAATGCTATTGTTGGAGTGGGTCATCAAAGAAACATTTTTCACCATGCCGCACAGCAAAAATTGCCTATTGAGTTTTATTCTATCTTTCTTTTTGCATCTTTACATGCCACTGACTGTTCCTTCAGCCAATTAGAAGGCTTGTTTTAACCAAAAGAATACCTTTTAAGTCATTCATATGTGTGTTTGTAATAGGTTTAGTTCTTTTACACCCTGTATTAAAGCCTGATGTTTGAAGGCATGTACTCAACCCAAAGCGGGCGATGTCCCTGATGGAGGAGAGGTTATTAAGTACATTGTTGGTTATTTCTCTGTAACCAGGGACTACGGATGGAAACTAGCCATTTAGCTATAATCTGGTGCAGTACACAGCTGTCTTTGTGAGCTTAATGTTTCTGTGCACTGTCCCTTTAATAAAGACTAAAGTAAAATAAAGGTAAGCCAGCTCACGCTAAAGACGACGTGAAGCTTTTTGTGTGTTTTCTGTATGAAGTATTTTTCACCAGTGCAAACGCATGTAATAAAATAAATGCTTGTAAAGGCTTGTTCTTATTACGTGTGAAATTGACAGAATATGGCTTTAAAATATTAATGATAAACAGGTAAAAATTGCAACAAAATGCTATTATGACGAAATGAGGTAGAGGTAGAAACTGTTTCAGTTTGGTGCAGCTGCTAGGTGAGTGGTTAAGGCTGCTGCCACTGTTCCAAACATCAGCGTTGTAAGCTAGAGTCCTGGTGCCGACAATTTGCTGAATGTCTCTCCTCAGCTGTCCCGTGTAATGAAGTCTATGAGCCAAAAATGCTGACCAGAATGAACCTATAAAGAAGCTATCTGGACGTAACACAGAGAAGCGCCACCTCATGGGCGATAATGCTCTTGCCTCACAATAAGAAGGTCCTGGGATTGATTCCAGGGCCTTTCTGTGTGGAATCTGCGTGTTCTCCCCGTGTCTGCGTAGGTTTCCTCCGGGTGCGCCGGTTTCCCCTAGCACTAAAAACATGCTGGTCAGGTTGATCCACAGTGGCGGCTCAGGACATACCCTCCATTGATCTATGTCATTTGGTTGTACAGTTGTATAATGACAAATAGCTTTACCTTTACCATACAGGTGGGACACTCTTGAGAAGTAAACAGACTAAACACACCAGAATACTTAATCATATAAGAACAAAACACAAGTAAGAATATTTTTGTCACAAGGAAGCACCATGATCAGTTTAGCAGAATTCAGTATTCGTCCCTTTAAGATGCGGCAAATGTTTTTGTTTTTTTTCAGTGAAAAGCATAAAATTCTTTAAAGCGGGGGTTCCGATGAGTGTTTGTTTGTCAGGACTTAATCTACAGATTGTTGTGGTTTGTCATGGGGGTATTATGCAATGCCAACTCCTCAAAAGACTCAAACAGTGGAACTCTCAGGACTGTGAGTGCGTGGGAGGGCTTATCCCCGACTCCACTCCAGCTCCAGCACTCGAGGACGCCTAATGCCTTATTTCTAATCTGCATTGTCTTCTCATGCAGTTGTGAGACTACCAGAACATACTGAATACTTTGGAGTTATAGTGCTGAAATATTTGTACTTTTTGGCTTAGAATTTAATACGACTGCACAATTAATCGATATCGAATCAACATCAATTTTATCTACTGCAATAAGGTTGAGGGTTTTTTTTTTTGAGTCTCCAGCGTTTCATGAATCTGAAATATCATTTTCAGTTTTAGAAGTGTATTTTGCTGACAATACTAGGGCCGGCTCAATAAACAATACTATTGTTTTTTGTGTTGAGATTTTTTTCAAAATCATCCCTTACGAAGATAATGGCCATAAAACCACAGCCCCAGAGTACATGGCTAATATAAACAAAGAGCGCACAAGCCTCACTCTCAGTCCAGCTTCAGTAGAATAGAAACAAGAGTTTGTGGTGGTCGTGTGTGTGGCATTTTACACCTTGCCCAGGGACTGCAGTTGAAAACTAGCTGTATATCTAAATCTGGTGGATTTACAGAAATGTTGATTAATGTGCATTGTCCCTGTTCAAATAAAGTAATAAAAAAAAAAAAATCAAAAACAGACAATATTTCCATATTTTCCCATGCTGAGACAATACTCAATTCCATAAAAAATATGTATTATAAATTATGTATAATACATATGAACAAATAATAAATATTAAAATCGCAAATCGAATCGCAATTTCTGGCTGACAAATCGCAATTCGTTTTTTTGTCAAAATCATACAGACCTAGTATTCAATGTGTTTTTGTATTGAATTTTCTGACAATTACCAGAAACTCAAGCTTATTCTACATTCGACATTGGATTGACATTTGTACTTCGGTTTATTGACAACGCACTTTTTACATCATTTTTCATTTTGCACTGCAAGAAATAATCTAGAAATAAGTCAAATATATTTACTCTTTCTTCCTGAAGAAGAATGGCGTTCTGTCTAATGTAGATTTTGTTTGTATTTGTTTATTTGTTCGGGACAGTTCATGTTAATGAACACACATGAGAATCATGCATGTAAACACACCACTCCGGATTGTAGCCTTGGGCTAATTTCCATCCGTTGTCCCACACTCGCACACTCTCATTCATCTTGGTCTATTGTACATGTTTTTAGCATGTTTTGGTAGGGGAAACCGGAGCACCCGGAGGAAACATCACAGACACAGGGAGAACTTGCAAAGTCCACACAGAATGGCGTCATACGGCCCGGGATACGGTCTGTGACAGATGAAGAAGTGCAATGGGGCCTCAGCCTTTTAATTGAAAATAAAGAGCACATTGTATTTAGTGTCATGTTATTGTCACTCGTGGTGTCTGACCTAAAGTGTAACAATGAGTAGGCGAACTGTGAATTTGTCACATTGCAACTATTACTATATACACATCATCAGTTGGGTAAAACTAAACTGCCTCACGACGGTCTAAGCCCAGCTCACGTTCCCTATTAGGGGGTGAACAATACAACGTTGGTGGGTTCTGCTTCACAATGACAGGAAGAGCCGACATCGAAGGATCAAAAAGCGGCATCGCTATGAACGCCACAAGCTTGAAACTTACGGGGTTAAAAATGTGTAAAAAATACATTTTCACAATTAATCATATAAATAATCTTTCATTTAATTGATAACCAAAATAATCGTTTGTTGTGGCCATACTTTAGATTAGCAGAGTGTGGTCACAAAGAGGTCACTGTGAAAATCAATGTGTTAAACTACTATTCAAAACACTTTCACAATTAGTCTGCTAAAAATACAAAAACATGTATAACGTACGTACATAGAGGATGAGTCAGAAAAAGACAAAAGGAATTCCAAGGAGAATTTGGCTTAGACAGTGATATTTAGTATGGACTGAAGCCTCTACGTCAACATCAACCAATCTTCGGGAATATTAAAATTGACCAGTCATTAACACCTCTCCAACTCCCCCCGCTCCGTGTGGGACACATCCACTGTGTACACATCCAAAGGACACTGTGTATAATCACGCATGTCTATACCGGAGCACCCTAAACGCACCGTAATTTGAAAATAATGGCCGGGCGTTCATGGATGGCGGATTTCTACTTAACATTTTTCCCTGGTCTGGCAAATGGGCTCAAGACCAAATCAACCTGCGCCATTGGCAAGCAGCGGACCCCAATACGAGAGTCGATCTAGAAGGGGGTGGAGGGAGAGGAAAAAAGAAAAGCCAATGTGCTCACTGGAGGTGTAATGGCCACACTGTCGCTATTAAGGCTAACAGCTTTGGTCTACTTCAAGGTGGTCATTTAGCCGCGCTGCTCACTCAGGCTAATCAATGGTTGGAGCCGCAGCCAAGCATTAAATAAAAAAGAGGCTAAGAGATGAGGTGCGTCTGATTGGGGTTAATTGGATGTAATTGCAATTTTTACTGTACAGCGGACGACTCATTAGGAACACATTTAAAAATAATGTGCCAAGAGCTCAGGTCATTTAACCGTTTTAACATTGGGGAGAAGTGAGGGGACAAAGGCAATGGGCAGTGGTAAATAGAGTGGTGCTATAGAGGCGTAGGTGTGTACATAGGAACAGGACATGCACTGGAGAACATCGGGAGTTTGTTGTGTCAATCCAAAAGGGAATCACACATGAATATTTTAAAAAGACATTCACGTTGGTTTGTGTATTATGTTTGAACTAAAAAAAAAGCCAATGGTGTTCGCCTGATTCCAATGTCCCATAAGCAATCGCATGGTTTTTGAAATATCGCTAAAAATAAAGGGCGGGTTGTTGATGTCTGTCAGTCTACTCTAAAGGCAACTGTGGTAACATCTGTTCACTGCAAAGAATAACCAAGAAATAAGCATGTACATTCCCTTGAAAGAAGTACATGCATATTTTGTACAATTGTAGCAAGAAAACACATCTCAGCGCACTCAAAATTAGATAGAAAAAAGGATGAAATTACTTAAAATATGTTTTATATTTTAAATTCTTCAAAATTGGCACAGTTCATTCTTTTCCATTTTCTCAACGGAGACCGCTTCAGGTCACTGAAAACCATTTCCATGACCTGAAATGCTTCTCAATAGTCTGTGATGTGAAAACCATTTCTGGTGACTGCATCGTGAAGCTCGTTGAGAACATGTCAGAAGTGTGCAAAGCCAAAAGAACCAAAGAAAAAGGTGCTATTTTGAATAATGTATTTCACCTTTTTTGTTTAAAACATACAGTTGTGGCCAAAAGTTTACATACCCATTAAAGTTTACATACCCTTTTAATCTTTTGGCCAGTTTTAACCTCTTAAGCCCTAGGCCTTTTTCTCCAAAAATCATGTCTTTACATCCTAGGTGTACATGGCTAATCTTGGTGTCCACACATTTGGTAGAGCTTTGGGATGACGGTGGAAGTGAAATAAAAATAAATGATGTTGTTTGACAATAAAATGAGGTTGCCATAGGTTTGAATGTATTTACGCCTGAAAAAAACACACATATTTTTCCGCAAAAAGGCCTTTTTCCTCCCTGTGGTGTAGCAAATAACAACAGAAATGGATAATCCCACATCAGCTCTCACTAATTTACAATTTTGGAATATTTCTCTGCATAAAACACGTAGGTCAGTAACTGTATCTGAAAAAAAAGTCCCCATTTTCGGGGACTCTAGGTCTTAAGGGGTTAATAG